>CAJHQQ010001892.1:0-78951 GCA_905132885.1 Moricandia moricandioides
ATCTATTTTAGTATCTCTTGTAATCTCTGCAAAACAACATTCTAAGAATGGTGCTAAAGTGTGGTTAATCAATAATAAATTTTTGATCATAGTCTCCTTCTTGATTCAATAAAATTTTTGAAAAAACTTATAGAAAAACTTATATATTAATATAGAAATACAATTCAAAAACAAATAAAATAGTATTAGCAAACCTCCCCCCAGACTTAAAATTACACTGTCCCCAGTGTAATCTGTACAATTTTGGTTAAGAGAAATTAAATCATAAGGACTCAGTGTTTAGAGATCATCCGGAATCTACCAACACTGTGAGGAGTATCAATCGATGTCAAGAGGTGAGTGTCGACCGATGGTTAAACCTTCACCGTCGGTCGAAAGTGTATGGGTGGTTATTGATCGATGGTGTACTCGAACTATCAGGTAAACCTTCAAAATAGAATAAATACTGAAATAAGTAATGTCAAAAACTCGTTACTTTTAAGTTAGTTCGTCATCGATCGACAGCAACAAGGAGGCGTCCATCAATGCTAATCTGACAGATTGAATCGTGGTGTGTTTCTCTCCATTCTAATCATCTCTCTTGGGTTAGGTATGTTGACATTAATGGCACACGTAAAATCCAAACATCAAATAATAAATAGTCTAAATCCAAATGCAACAAGAAGAATAAAAAGATACTAATAATAAGTCTGAAAATTAAAATGTAATAAGAGACGAAGGAGTATCAAAGGGACTACTCAGTATCAAAGGACTACTCCTCGTCTGAGGTATCCGTATCAAGCTGCTGGTGCTGTGGGTGCTTTTCCTGGGTGGCATCTGGCTCTGGTCCTGGGATGAACCTCATCATGAACGCCAAACTCTCTCTCACCGATGCTCCGCCTCGAGCTTATGCCCAGGGAAAGCTGATAGACAGGTGTCAAGAGGCTCTCAGGGTCGCCGGTGTTCAGCAATATGGCACAGTTCTCGCTGCTGATCGCTCATAGGTGGAGGAAAGACCTCGTCTCGCAGCAACCAACTAATGCGCTGACGGAATAGTATAGCCAATGTTCAGAGTCTCTGACGCTAAGCTCTTCGTTGGGTTCGCATCTTGCCACACAAAGTGTTTGGACAAGGCAGCTTCAGGTAAAAAATAGCGGCATAGTGGAGTGACAGGACGTCCGTTCTGAGAGTGACTGAGCTGAGTCAAAATTGCGATGTCCCGATGAGGCCAGTAGTAGGCAGGACAGGGAACAGCAGTCAACTGAATTAGCGCTGACGGGTACCCGATGTCGAAGCCGATAATCTCACAGAGCTGAGGGATGTGGAATCCGGTAATGGCTGGTCTATGATGAGAAAATGTCAGGTTGTGGCCTCATTGCACCACATTCACGCTGGGGCTCTTGTAGAGCACCTAGAGCGCGGAGTATGCAGCTGGTTTTGACAGGTCGGGATACAGAGGATGGCTTAGTAGCCATGGTGACAGTCCAGCTCTGCTCATCTGTCTAAATCCTCATAGATCCCAACTTCTTCAGAGTTCGCTAATCGGTGACTGGTGGGCGTCGATGGTAACGGCTTTGGCAAGCGTTGTAGTAGAGGCTGATAAAATTCATCACTCTCGTACACGAGATGATGTGTGTGCATGTCTCGATGCCAACCACCTTCGAGGCGTTGCGGATAGATCCTCGAATGTCACAAGTAAGGCCTGCCTCCTCTCTGGTTTCGGCCATGCGTCGTCGAGCTAAAAGTCGAAGACTCTCTCTGTTTTAATTAATGTTATGATTGCAATTCAGCTAGATGCTACCCAGTGCGTGGTATGGTGTCTGTTTTGTACGGCAGCTGTTGGTGCTGCTAGGCGTCAATAAGAGGCAAAATGGTCATAACGTAAAAGCTCGAAAACCAAACATAAATCGCATTCGTGTCAGAGTTGTCGAGACTTTTTTGTGCCGCTCTCGTCTCTTCACTCCGTCCCCGCTACTCACGTCTTGCATGGTGCGCCAGACACGAGTCCCCTTCGCATCGCGCGGCTGGGGTCGTCTCGACAGCGCCGCATGGCTCACGCTCGACGACTCATCTTGTGCACTTGCTCGACGGATCTGCTCGCGGATCAGCACTTAGACAACGTTGAAAAGTCACGAATTCATCGTGCCACTCGTTCCAAAGCTCGTAGATCAACTTTAGTACTAGTCCTCCAGCACCTAAATCATCACTCAGTTACGAGTTACTCCACGACTATATTCGATTTTTCATCACCCGTTAAAAATTTCCTCGACTACTAGAGATCTTGCAGACACATACCTTGATGATTGAGTGTGATTGATGAACTAAACATGTAGACAAGGGTTAAAAATGCGAGTGATCTAGACGTTCAAAAACGAGCAATGTAGAAAATTTAGAGATGAAATCGTGTGTGTTTTTGGCGGTTTTGTAGCAATAGTGGTTTATTGAATCGGGGAGTCGTGTCGAGTTAACACTACTCGACACACGCACTGTCGATCGTCGTCTGTGTCGGTGACTCTATATTCACTTAGAGAAATTGCTAAGTGAATTACCCAAACTATTTTATTATTTATTAGATAATTATTGTTATTTTCTTCCTTCTTTTTTATTTATGTTATATTCTGTATAATTAGTATATTTATTTCTTTATTATTATATATGTATATATTACTCTATTATTATTATTCATTATATTCATTATTATTAGACATTAGAATTAGTGGGTTGCCTCACTCAGCGCTGTTTAGTCGTGTAGCTTGACGAAATGGGCTTATCATTCGTAGTTTACTGCGGCACCTCTCTAGAGCGCATATGGTCTGAGTGTGCGGCAATTTTGGCTCTGGGTTCATTATGTTTCATTCGTCCGTTCACCATGAATCCTCTCCTTTAGGATTAATAGGAAATTTTTTCTGTAAGCGCGTAACTTCTTTATGGGGAACGGGTCCGGCCACAGAACGAAGTTTCTAGGCTATAGAGTTACGACGAGGTGTACAGCAGTACTTGATCGTGTTGATTCGAAATCCATGAATAATTGTGTCATGTGTCTGTATACGGCTTTCGTCTCTCCGTTGCTACAATTTGATGTTCTCGAGTCGCGATATCTGATTTCGTTCAAGCTAACAGTTTAGTTGAAATATCTATTTTGCTGCTGCGGGTAGCATCAAGTTTATCTTTTATGGCGTTCGGCTTAGCGTAGCTAGTCTACAGGGGAGATGGCAGGCCTTTCGATAGATTAGGTGAATTGGGGTGTGGTTCCTAGTGGTTTTGAACGCTGTTAGGTATGCCAAAGGCGTCATCTAACTTCAAGACCATCTTACAGGTTGATCCTACCGTCTTTTCTAGGATTTCTTAAATTTGACGGTTGGATACTACTTGTTCGCTGGTCTGAGGATGATAGAGCGTAGCTACTCGACTGTGAATCCATGTTTCTAGTTGAGTAGTTTTCGAAGACTTGTTAATGAAGTGAGGGTACCTCCATCGCTCATTACCAATTTGCGGAATTCCAAATCTGGGAAGATAATACTCTTAAAGAGTTTAACAACTACAGAAGAATCATTTTCGGGGTTACTATCGCTCGCACTCATTATAGTACATAGTCACAACGACCATATATGTATTTATTCTGTGCGAAGAAGAAGGGCATGAAATCGACTGCCCAGCAATCATAAACACTTCACTTCAAGTATTGAAATTTTGTCCATTTCGTTTCTCTTGCTGATTTTTCCTCTTCTTTGGCAGTACATTTCGCTACGTAAAGCTTGAGCATTGCGAAACATTAGTTGGCCACCAAAGTCTGCTTGATAGATTTTGACATTTATCTTAAAACTGAACGAAATGTCCGGCGTAATCGGATATGTGACAATGATTTAAGATTTCTGGAGTTTTGTTTTCGGCCAATACACCGTCTGTATATGCCATCAGAACAGTGTGTTATAAAGATAAGGTTCATCCCAGTGATATCTCCGATTCTCTCAAAACTTTCTTTTTATGATATCCTTTTAAAAGTTCGGGTTCTACTTCGCTGCAGATAGTTTACTATATATGGCATACCAAGGTCTATCAGTGCGTGTTCAGTGCAACACACACCTACTCTACACTTCACTCTGGGAAAATCATTATTAGGGATTGAAGCTACAACTGACGTTGATATTTTATCGGAATGATTACTTTATCGTCCTTCTCAAGTGTATTATCGATCAACGGTAGATGGAAAACATCGATCAACACTCTGTGGCTGTAATCGTTTGACGGGTTTAGCATGGTGTCGATCGACTCCACTTCATGGGCCGAACTAACTCTACCAACGAAAGTCGATTCTGCCTAAGTAGTAATTTTCTATGGGTAAGAAATTCTCTATAGGAAATGTCGTCATCTGTTATTATTCTTGACAAGTGATCTGCGACTCTCATTTCTACTCCTTTCTTATCCTTGACTTTCTATGTCGAATTCTTGAAGAGTAGATCTATCGTAAAAGTGTCGCACTTAGCGTCCTTTTGTTCATTAAGTATTTCAATGTTGCGTGGTCAGTTTGAACTACTACTTTTGAAACGACTAGATAGGTACGAAATTTCTTGAAGGCGAATACCACACCAATAACTCTTTTTCCATTGTCACATAATTGCGTTGCGCATCGTCTAGAGTTCTGCTGGCGTAGTATATGGCATGCAACTTTTTGTCTTTCGTTTTTCCCCAAGTACCGGCGCCTACAGCGAAATCGCTGGCGTCGCACATGATTTTGAATGGTAGATCCCAGTCTGGTGCTTGGACAACAGGGGCAGATAGGAGCGCTGATTTAATTTATTTAAAGGCGTCGAGACATTCAGGTGTAAAATCGAATTTAACCTCATTGCACATGAGCGCAATAAGGGGTCTAGCAATTTTGCTAAAATATTTTATGAATCGCCTATAGAATCCAGCGTGTCTTAGAAAGCTTCTAACGTCTTTGACATTAGTGGGTGGTGGGAGTCTCAGCTTTCAATCTTGCCTTGTCCACCTCAATTCCGGCTGCTGAGACCTTGTGTCCCAAGACAATTCTGTATTAACCATAAAATGGCATTTTCCCAGTTCAAAACCAGAGTTTTTGCTTTGCATCTAGCTAGGACCTTACATAGGTTATCGAGACACGTTTTGAAGTTTTGACCATATACCGAGAAGTTGTCCATGAAAACCTCCATGAAGTCCTGATCATATCGGTGAATATCGACACATGCATTCTTTGGAAAGTCACAGGGGCATTACAGAGTCCGAATGGCATCTGCGATATGTGATGTTCCATAGGGACAAGTAAAGGTGGTCTTTTCTTGATCGTCCGAGATGTATGGGAATCTGGAAGAATCCGGAATACCCGTCGAGAAAACAATAGTATTGTGGCTTGCAAAGCGTTCATCTGATCGATAAAGGCTAAAGGGAAGTGATCTTTTCGTGTGGCAGCATTTAGTTTCTCTGTAATCGATACACATTCTGTGTCCGGTGACAGTTCTAGTAGGGATAAATTTCGTCTTTTTCATTATTTACCATAGTGATTCCTCCTTTCTTTGGGACAACATGAACTGGGCTTGACCCAGTTGCTGTCTGAGATCAGATAAATAACGCCTGCTTCTAGAAGTTTCATGATTTTCTTTTTAACTACTTCCTTCAGGTTGAGGTTCAATCTCAGCTGGTTCTCGATAGATTATTTGGATTCATCATCAAGGTTATCCTATGCATGCATAAATCGGGAGAGATACACCGGGAATATCATCTAACGATATCCGAGACCTTTGCGGTGCTTTCGAAATGTTATTCAGCAACAATGCTTGCTCTCCGTGACACATTGGTGTTTATTTATTGATCTACCAGGGTATAAATATCCTAAACAATTAAGTGTCAAATTAACCTTAATCTAACACACAAAACAATACTCTTGCAAGAGAGATCAGGTGTAGTACTTAGGGATCGAATCCATAGAGAAGGATGGCACACAATATATTTCTATTTCTAAAGACTAAGTTAGGTGATTATATATATAGTAACAAGTAATCAGTTTAAGGAAATATTCCTTATTGGAATGTGTAGATGTAATATGAAAATATGCTAATAATGTAAATATGGAAATATGATGATAAACTAACTAGATGCAAATGTAAATATGCTAGAACTAGGGTTTTCAAGCTCAATGAATTAAAGGGAATAAGAAGCAAGAATATGTAAATATTCTAGAACTCAAATATTAACTATTTTGACCCTTTTAACTCGAACTCTCGTATGCGAGCAAAAAGAAAGACCATTTTATCGACGGCTAAGTCTTGATGTGGGATCGACGGTGAAATTAAAAGGATCTGTAAACGAGATTTGATATGTTCACCAAGCTAACTAGACCAGCTCTCCCATGCGCCTAACAACCAAGTTCAATGGAGTCTATTCTGGCACATAACCTACTCTTGTAGTCCGTCCATGTCCTACTTTCGAGATCCTAGTTAGCCTACTCTAGAATTCAAGCATTAAGTACAACTCAATTGATGGATATTAACTTAACCTAGCAATCCTACTTTTGGGCTAATCCATGATTGCTATCATTCAACCATAAAATCTAGTTGGTAACTACTCAAACATAATAAAAATAAGAATAATAATTTGAATATAATGCATAGATAAAATATTGGGGTTCCAATACAAATCTCCCTAAAGGAGTTATGAATCTTCCCACCTAAATAAATCCTAAAACTATAATGGAATGCTTGTGCACACAATCTGCCACTGGCACCACTGCCCCCAGCTACCACTTTTTCTGGTGCAATACATAAAGTATAATATAAAATCCTAAAATCTAGGTAAAAACCACATCAAGGGGTAATCTTGTAATCTTGTCTCTAACTTGGGCTTGAAATCGGGTGTATGTGATTTGGATGTCGATCGATGGAAAATGTGCAAACATCGGTCGACCTTGGTCATGTAGCATCGGTCTACGCCAAGGTTGTGTCGTCGATCGACGGTAGTCTTGTACTTTGACTCTCCCAATGATCAAATCTACGGATTATTCTCCTCTTAATGCTCCAAATGCTCCAAGTATCTCCATTCCAAAACGTACCTAGACCTATAAAGACCTTAAAACATATCCTAGACACACATAATAGAGCCTATAACATGGCCTAAAACTGGTAATAAATAGCTATATCAACTCCCCCAGACTTAACCTTTTGCTTGTCCTCAAGCAAATCAATCTGCGAAAGAGGTTTTGAAAAAATGAAGAACTACATAATATATTCAAGTATAGAATGTCACTTTACTCTGATTCGCAATCCACATCCTATCAAGCGCAATCACAAATGAAACTTTATATACCTATCCTATGTATGGCAACCAAATCCAACTTCTACCAACAACGTCAGTGAATACTAGTCTGACCGTCGCCCCTCTACTGATTTCATTTCATTGCATAAAATAAAAACTGCAGACTTTACGCGCTTTGGAGTATATCGATAAATAAGCATATTTGGACTCTTCATCTCTGCAAGTATCTGAACACAGACATGTAGTCTTCATTTGATATCTTTCCACTCTCATCTTCTCAACTTCATTCTCAGTCAATGTCTCCCTTCTTTGAGGAATATTATTATTATTTTTAACTTGATTGAGATATTTGGATAGACTTCCATGAATCAAGCCTAATGGTTTTTTTCACCTTTATATATTTCTAGATCAGTATGAATCAGACTTTATGGTTGAAGCACCACAATCCTGTCAATCTCCGTTTTTTAATCTGAAGGGGGAGAGAGGGGATAATTAGATAGCACCAAACTTTTACTTCAGACATTGTAGAAGGAGATCCGATCCAAGTGAATACCAGATCCCAAAGCTAAAGCAAATATGTTAGATTAGTGTTGGAAATCAGGTTTGGTTCCTTCAAAATCTTCTAAGTACAGCTGTGATATAGTGGCAGGATGATCGCACTTCGGTATCATCTATGTAATCTCTGCAAACAACTTCTAAGATATGGTGCTAAAGTGTGGTTTGTCAGATAATAAACTTTGATCATAGTTCTCTCTTCTTGACTCAATAAAATGTTTTGAAAAAGACTTATATATATATGATATAGTTAAATAAAACTTAAAAAGAATAAAATAGCATTAGCGAACCTCCCCCAAACTTAAAATTACATTGTCTCCAGTGTAATCCGCCTCGATTGGTTAAGAAAAATCAAACATAAGTAAATAACTTAAGTATAGAACTCGATACCGTCTCTCTCTCTGTAAGAGAGTGTCGATCGATGGTAGGCGGGGTTGGTCGCATCGATGCCGCGATCCATTGTCGACCGATGGTGCCTCTATTGTGTCGATCGATGATGATTTACAGTCTGTAAAACGAAGTAAAACTCAAACTAAATAGTAGTATAAGTAAAAGCTAAATAAAAACTTACTAAGAAGTGGGTTGCCTCCCACTCAGCGCTTGGTTATAGTCTTAAGTGTGACGTATTGAACTTTCTAACTAGAATGGAGGTGGATCAACACTTGGAAAACAAGTGTCTACATCTTCTTTGCTCTTCTGAAACCCATATGTTACCAACGAAGTTTCACATTGCTGCATCCCTATGGCTTTCTCATTCTTTATGATCTTCTTAGTAACCTTCACTGAATGCATTCTCCTTTGTAGATTCTCAATACTGCGTTGTAGCATTCTAAGTCTGGGCAGGTTGTAGTCTCTGATATATCCTCCAATTTCTGAGAAATATCTTCTTTTATCAGGCTCTGAGAAAATGTAATCTCATTGAACCTGTCTTCTAATTGTTTTTACTGCATACTTTTGTCTGTCGATAATCATTATCGATCGATGGCATGATGTTGTCGTCGATCGATGTCATTATATCTGGTCCACTCGCATGATGTCTTTGAATAATATCCAAATCTTGCTTCATTCATCCATGCGTGTAGTCAAACCGGTGAGGCACTTGTCTATAGGATAGTAGACAATCATCAAGCCTCCTGTAGAAATCATCTAATGACATATGTCTAGCTTTGTAGATCTCATTCACAATATTGTAGATCTCATTCACAATATTGTCACTGCTGGATGTCTTTTGTTTCTGCGTAGACATAGCGATCTTTTCTGCAATTTCAGGTAAACATATGTAGTTGTACTCAAACATAGTAGCTCTCTCTAGAACGGCCCTGATATCTTCTTCTTGCACATTCAAAATTCTTCCGTCTAGAGCTCGTGCATTACCATTCTCATCTCTGTAGATGTCATACTCATCTTTCTTTTCCCAATGGAAAATTCTTCTGCCATCAGAATCATAAGGTCTCGTTCCATACTCTACGCAACCGTCTATAAGTAGGGGATTTATCCAACCGATCGGTAGTGAAGTTTCTGAACTAGAGGGGTTAGATGTACATAATTCATGGACTCCTGGAATGGTGGTATCGATCGATGCATGCTTCTTGCCATTGATCGATGTTTGATTATGGATTGTCTCCTTGATGTCGATCGATGCCAGTACCTGTGCGTCGATCGATGGTTGTTGCTGTTGTCAAAATAAATTTTCTGATCCATTAGTCATAACAACGGCGTCTGCTACATATCTTTAGGTAGATTTAGTATTCTCCCATAAAGATCTTGTGCTCATCCTTTCTGTATCTCTTGAAAATTCCAAACTCATCTTGGTCTGAGATGACCATCTTCTGCTCCAAGTAATTGTTCTGGTTTTCGTTTGATGTCGTTCGATGGCCAAGATATGCCAACGATTGATGCTCAATTGCCCACTCTCGCGTTTATTATCCAGTTAGCTTCTTCCAGTGCCAGGCGCGAGACTCAATCAGTTCTTCCTCTCTGCAATCTGCATCGTATACTTCGTAAGCTCCACCGTATCCTTGGCATCCGGATTGGTGTCGATCGATGGTGTATTTTGACCGTCGATCGATGCTTGATAATCAGACTGGTGGCCAGAAAGGTTTCCAGGTTTCCAGCTCCATTAGCCATTGCAAATATGTCTGCCACATCTTCCTTCGTGGCATGTGGAATTCCTGCCATCCATTTCTCTTGTGTGACCATCCTGGATCTCTCATAATACCAAACTCATCTGGTTGTAGATAACCATATTCCCTTTCGCGTTCTGCAGTTGAATCTCGTGCGTTTCTGCTTCATTCCCAGTATCGATCGATGGTGTATGGTTACTGTTGATCGATTTTGATTTCCCAAGCTGATGGGAGACATGAAAAACACCAGCCTCTTCCATAGGCAATCCTTCGGTGTTCGATCATCTCTTCTTCTTTGTATCTTTGTCATACTCGAGGTAGGCTGTGTTGTAGTCGAAATCTCCATGGTAGGTGTCGACTTGGTGGGATGTTTGAGTGTCGATCGATTCTATAGGGTGGGTGTCAATCGATTTTTGAAACTTGTAAGGTCGTCGATCGATGGTATGGGTGGGGTATCGATCAGATGCTCCTTCCGATTCTTCACTGAACTCGTAATCGCCCGAAGCATTGGCCACAAGTTCTGGCATCATTGCACAGTTCAATTAGAGGTAGCCTTGTTCTTAATTCTTGACAGGTTCATAAAAATTATTTTGATCAATTAGAGATAAATACAACCTGTTTAACTTCATATCGCATATGGCTCCCACAGTAGCTATGAATGATCTCCAAGTAGTAGAGAAAGAGTTACAATCTATTACGATGTCCATCACATGAAAGTGTGTTGGGACTAAGGTAATTTTGATCTGCACTGGAACATCTTTTACCATCCCTCCTAAGTTCACTCTTGATAAGTTCTACGAATGTAAAAGAATCGTTGGAGGGTCCACTTGCAGGTTCAGTCTCCTCTGCCATAGATTTTGGCCATAATCCTCACTGAAGATCCAGTGTCACAAAGGGAGTTGGGATATTTGTTTCCTTTGATGAAGCATGGAACCACGAATTTTCCAGGATCACTTTTCTTCTTCCGACAGGTCCTCTGCTTTATCTTCTCTCTGAGGTGATTGAACATTGTCTCTATAACATCGTCTGTCTCCCTTGTTTCCCTGAAAAACATCCACAATGTGTGAGTATAATAAGCTTCATCAAAAGAAATATCTAGAGGAATTTTAAAAACTCTTTTAGCAAAGCTATCTATCTCCTTTTCATTGGCTTCTCTGTGTTGATGTTTTGGGATCTTTTGCCTCCTCTTTGAGTGTCCCTCGTCTTCTCTATCAGTATCCATAGCTTCAGATGTGTCTGTATTCTGTTCTGAAACTGCCACGGTCGGACGTACAATCAAACTTGCATCAAGGTTTGGTAGCCGAACCGGGTTTCTCTCCTATCGATCGATGTTGAGTGTGTATTGTCGATCGATTCTTCTATCACTATGTCGATTGATTGCACAAGAACGGTGTCGATCGATGTTAGTTGATTCACACGACGCCACTGATTATGTAGGTTTCACCGTCGATCGATTCACACTGATTGGTGTCGATCAATGCGAATGAGAAGTGCCGAGTGATATGGAATTTTCCACACGAAAATCGCTGTCTTGGGGCTTCTCTCTCTTGACTTCCTTCCAGAAATCATCATCAATCAATGCATTGACGTGGTGCTTTTGTTCAGCTTTGATCTTCTCCTTATACAAGCACTCATGCCTCTTAATGGTCTCACTTGTTTGCATCACTTGATTCTCCAATTTTGCTTACATGAGTGTTGAGGTTTTCGAACTCGGTATTGAGGTTGAGGTACAGACCATATATCTTTCCATTTAAATCCACAGTAATCTTCTATTGTCCCTCTAAAAATCTGTCAACCATTGCTTCAATCTTGCTTTCCAGACCTTCTGGAGGAGGATTCTGGTAGTAGGAAGATCCATAAGTCTTGTTGTTGTTGAAGGGCCTTCGCTGTGAATTCTGATTAAAGTTACTCCTTTGACCAGTACCATAGGAGTTCTTGTTGGAGCCTGGATTCCCTTGTCTCTGGAAACCATTCCCATCAATGTAGTTTACATCCTCTTCTTCAATCTCATCTTCTCCAGACTCAATTGCTTCTACTTCTGCAAAAGTAACCTGCTTCTTGAAAATTTTCTGAACACTATCCAGTTTTGCCTTGACCTCTTCAATCTGCTCCTTGCTCACAGCTGGAGCTGATTTCCTTCTCTCAAAATATGTGTTCTTGGTGCTGCTGCTAAATGCCATATTCTCAATCAATCTCGTAGCTTCTTTAGGGCTCCTGGTGCTGAAATTTCCCTCACTAGCTGTGTCCAAAGCCATATGATATTGTAATCCAATACCTCTTAAGAAATTGCTAAGAAGCTTCACTTCGTTGAACCCGTGATGTGGACAGTCCCTCTAGTATGACTTAAATCTGATCCACGAGTTTCTGAAAGACTGAAGGTTCTTGTGAAAAAGTAGCAATCTTTCTCCTCAGATCTTCTGCATTAGCGTCATCAAAGAAGCTACGCAAGAAAGTGTTCTTGATGTTAGTCGAGGATGTCAGGGATCCTGGTGGTAGTTGCTTAAGCCAATATAAAGCTTCTCCAGCAAGTGAGTACTTGAAAAGTTTACAAAAAAGATAGTCTTCAGGGACTCCATTGGCTTTAATAGCAGTCACTAGATCCTCAAATCACTCCAGATGATCCATAAGGTGATCATGTCACAACCCATGGTAAGGTGTCTACGCTACAAGTCTGAAGAAAGCGGGCTTGATCTCAAAATTGTTTCTCTGAAAAGCTGGAGGACGAATGGCGGATATGTTGGCGTAGAACTGGTCTGGGCGGTTGTAGTCACCTAGCGTTCTCTGAGAAGCTTGGGTGTTAGTTCCCGGTTGAGCTAATGCAGCGTCTGCTCCTGCTTCTTTATCAGGGATTACAGCCCCCTGATCGTCTATCTTTTGACCTGCTGCATTACGCAGATGACCGTTGAGGTCATGCAAGTCTCCATTCTCATTCTGAACCACTACTATAGGCACAACCATCTGAACTCGTCTGTTGTCATCGATCGATGCGGGTGAGATGCTGTTGATTGATGCTAAGTGATCAATGTCGGTCAATGCTAGGGTTCTGATGTCGGTCGATGCTAGAGTTCTGATGTCGGTCGATGCTGTTCGTAAAGAAGTCTCGGTCGACGCTGAGTAGGTGCCGTCGATTGATGCTTGTCGTCTTTCTTTGCTTATCGTACGCTCGAGTTGCTGTGGGTCTGAGAATAGTAATTATTTTCCATTGTTGCTCCTGGTACTCTTTTGCATGCACCTGAAAGACAAAGAAAAAGAAAAATTTAGTAACTTGAAAGTAACAACAAACGTAGACTAAATTTGACACAATGGTGTTTATTTATTGCTCTAGCAGGGTATAAATATCCCAAACAATTAACTGTCAAATTAACCCTTAATCTTAACTCAAAAAAAAATACTCTTGCCAAGAGAAATCATGTATAGTACTTAGCGATCGAATCCATAGAGAACAATGGCACACAATAGATTTCTTATTTCTAAAGACTAAGCTAGGTGATTATATATATTGGTAACAAGTAATCAATTTAAGAAAATATTCCTTATTGGAAGGTGTAGATGTAATATGGACATATGCTAATAATGTAAATATGGAAATATGATAATAGACTAACTAGATGCAAATGTAAATATGCTAGATGTAGGGTTTTCAAGTTCAATGAATTATAGGGAATAAGAAGCACAAATATGTAAATATTCTAGAACATAAATATTAACAATTCTGACCCTTTTAACTCCAACTCTCGTATGCGAGCAAAAGGAAAGACCATCGATCGACGGCTAAGGCCTGATGTCGATCGACGGTGAAATCAGAAGGAAGTGTGAATGAGATTTGATATGTTCACCAAGCTAATTAGACCAGCTCTCGCATGCGCCTAAAAACCTAGTTCAATGTAGTCTATTCTGGCACAGAACCTACTCTCGTAGTCGTCCATGTCCTACTTTCGAGATCCTAGTTAGCTACTCTAGAATGCAAGCATTAAGCACAACTCAATTGATGGATATTAACTTAACCTAGCAATCCTACTTTTGGGCTAATCCATGATTACAATCATTCAACCCTAAATCTAGTTGGTAACTACTCATACATAATCAAAGTAAGAATAATAATTAGAATATAATGCATACATAAAATATTGGGGTTCCAACACAAATCACCCTAAGAAGTTATGAATCTTCTCCCCTAAATAAATCGTAAAACTATAATGGAATGTTGGTGCACACAATCTGCCACTGGCACACTGCCCCCAGCTACCACTTTTTCTGGTGCAATACATAAAGTATAAATATAAAACCCTAAAATCTAGGTAAAAACTCGTCGAGGGTAATCTTGTAATCTTATATCTTGTCTCTAACTTGGGCTTGAAATTGACTGTCTGCGATTTGGACGTAGATCGATGGAAGATGTGTAACATCGATCGACCTTGGTCATGTAGCATCGGTCGACGTCAAGGTTGTGTCGTCGATCGACGATAGTCTTGTATTTCAACTCTCCCAATGATCAGCTATGGATTATTCTCCTCTAAATGCTCCAAAAGCTCCAAATATTCCAAAACGTACCTAGACCTGTAAAGACCTTAAAACATAGCCTAGACACACATAATAGACCATAAATAGAGCCTATAACATGGCCTGAAACTGGTAATAAATAGGCTATATCACTTGGCTACTCAAGTTTGCATTTATGATGACATGATAGGAGTTTTCGTAAAGAAAAGCATATTTAAGGCTGGCTGGAAGTGGTTTAAGCTCGATTTTAGGTGATTTTGCCTTGCTCCAGTCGTCGGTCACAAGATGTTGTCAATCGACGGTTACAGTGGGATGTCGATTGACGGTGACAGTGGGATGTCGATCGACGGGGGTGATAGATCGAGTTCGTCAAGATCGACATTAAAAATATCTTTAGTGGCATCCATTAACCTTGTATACTCTCACGCAGAGATATCGCCTTCAGGAGATGTGATTGCTTTCTCTAGAGGTTCGTTCGAGTACATATCTATAACTGATTTTTCTACTAGGTCAGAAAGGTAATCGATATGATAGGTTTGACCGTCGATCAAAGGTTGTGTTACTATCTTTTCCATGTCAAAGACCATCGGCATCTTTCCGAGGTTAAGGCATATAAGTCCTTCTCTGACATCAATGATCGCTCCGGCAGTGGCCAGGAAAGGTCTTCCTATGATAATCGAATTTCGAGGTTTTCGCTCATATTTAAGCACTATGAAATCTGCAGGTATATCACAGTTATGAATGTGTACGGGCACGTCCTCAAGTACACCTTCCAGAATTCTAGTGGATCAATCAGCTAAAATGAGAGTGACCCTGGTAGGTTGGAATTGTGTTAGCCCGAGAGCGACTGCAACTGAATAGAGCATCAGGTTTACACTAGAACCTAATCGCAGAGGGATCTTTGAAATCTCTCATTGCTAATAGTGCAGTCCAAAATGAAACTACCGGGATCATGGAGTTTAACTAGAGTTTTTCCTTAAATAATTTTGCTCACTTCTTCGGATACCATCATTACGCAGTGTTCAGATTCATGGAATCCTCGTGATGCCGCATCTTTCACATATTGCTTAATGGCAGACGAGATGTGAATGGCATCGCTTAGTGGCATCTCGATGTTTACTTTGTCAAATGCTTTCTTGCATATTGCTTTTTTTCCAGCTACTTCTTCTTTTTCTTAGCGTTTTTTTTTTTTTGAGGAAGTGGGGGTTTTTGCTTGGTAGACCCTTTTCCTAACCGTTTCTGTTGGTTATGGGTCAGAGCATCAATCGATTCTCAAGTCTGAGCGTCGATCGATTATAGGCTCGGAGTGTCGATTAATATTTCCTACTTTTGTGTTCCTTCCCTTAGGTTCACCGATAATTTCTTCAAGGTCATCATTTTTGTCCAATATACCGTTTCTGGGAGGATATGAGGATCTTTCTCGGATGTTTCAAGCGGGAGGGGATGAGATTTTCGTTTTCATTTGTCTCGATTTTCTTGAATTATCGATAGTGGTGCTTTCTGTAACGCCAGGGGTGAGTTGTCTACCGCTTCATAAAGCTACAATGGCTACTGGGATTAGCGTCTGTCTTACCAGGTAAGAATCCGTCCTCTCTCCTGATGGACATAAAGTTACTCGCCACTTGGTTGTCGATTATCTTAACATGTTCGCTCAGAGTTTCAAAATTTTATGTCATTTCTGAGTATATGAGATCTAATTTCTTATTGAGGTTGGCGGCTATTCAACGGTTTCCTATGAAGACTTGATTCATTCTCGACCTTAAATTTCTTTCATGTCTGTTCACAGTATTATCGTAGCTGCTTTTGAAATTGCCAGCGCTTTCCATAAATCGTTGATCGTTCAGGTTCATCACATCAAAGAACTCAACTTGTTTTTCGAAGTCAGAAGAAACGGCATCGTCCTCAACGTAATGTTGGGACAAGCCATGTTTGTCTAGAAGGTCGCAACTTCTGCCAGAGTTTCTCTAACTCGGATCGAGTGCTTCTCCTCCACGAACATTAGTGGTTCCCTTCTTTCGGTGTCCCTCTTTTCGAAAAATCTACCTAAGGTTATGTTTTCTATCAGCCTTCTAGCGCTTGCAGGGCTTCGGGTGCCGAAGTTCCCCTCGCTGGCTGTATCAAGGATGGTTTGATAGTATAGGTTTAGTCCTCTATAGAAAGTGTTGATGAGTTGGGGTTCTGAGAATCCATGGTGCGGGCACAAAATTTGGTAGCTCTTGAACCTCGTCCAGGAGTTTTTAAAAGATTCGCGGCTACCTTGAATGAAAGTGGATATTTCTCTTCTTGCTTCCCAGTCTCTCTCCTCGTCAAAGAAGTGATTGATGAAACCACTTCTAATATCTTCCCAACAAGTTAGGGATCCTCGTGGTAGCTGGGTCAGCCACCTCCTAGCGTCACCTTCAAGGGAAAATGGAAAAAGTTTGCAGCATTTGAAATCGTTGTTCACCATGTCTTCTAGCATCTCGATGTGATCGTTTGGGTGTTCGGTAGGAAAACCATTGAACTGTTTTTTTGTGCGCCATAATCAGGAAGTCGATATTAAACTCAGAGCTTCCAGTATGGTTATCGGATAAATGAATTGCAGACCTATTGGAATAGGTTCTGCTGAAGTTTAGGTAGTCGAGCATTGAAAATTCATGCTTTATTTCACTCTTTGGAGATTTAGTGATTTGATTGGGGATTGCAGTTCCCTGATAATTACCTAGTTGGCTTGGTTCGTTGGTTTTATTGTTCGTTGGTTCTATCAAGACTACTTTCTTATTATCAGAATCAGTAAAGGCGTACTTACCTGCTTCCGACTGATCGGCATCGATCGATGGCAATGGAAGGGTGTTGCCCGACAGAAGTGGACTAACGTCAATCGATTTCAGAAGAGCTTCGTCGATCGATGGTTGTCGTCCTGAATCCACATTCTCTCCTTTTAGTACATGTGTCATAAGGATTATGGAAAAATAATTTAGCAAACAGTAAAGTAAAAATCTGGACAATATTCTAAACGAAATATAATGGCAATAAGAAAGAGTCCCCGGCAACAACGCCAAATTTTATGTGGGGTTTCTATTTCACTTTCAAATTAACCCTATTTCCCACTTTACTCTCTCAAATAAGAGGTTTAGTGTAGTAATTAGGGATCGAATCCACAGAGACTCTAGGATTGCACAATAGACTTATTGTTTTCAAATTAAAGCTAGATGAATTATAATAATAACAATAAAAGCATTTCAAGAATGATTTGGTTTGTGGGGATCAAATTAAGAGATTAGACTTAGGGGAAATTCTTAGGTAAGATTAGATACTAAAGATTAATATATTGCTAGGGTTTTTTTAAGCATCGTTATGAACTCAAACCTTAGGGTTTAGGAGATCGCACTCGCGCATCTCAACTGAGTATCGATTGATGGTCACATGGTGGCGTTGATCGATGGTCATTCTAAACAGTGCTGGTTTCGCGGTTTGATAGGTTCTCTAAACTTCGAATTCAACTCTCATTTGTTATCAATTATTTAGATTGTTTAAGATGGATTCCATGTTATAACCAAACTCTCGCTTGCGCTATAGAATGCTAATTTCTAAGGTTGAAGTCATCAAGTTCAACTTAGCATTAAGAGCAACTTAAACAGAGATCCAAAAGGATTACCCTAACAATTCTACAAAATCAGCAATACATAATTACCATTGAATAACCCTAAATCTAACAGTGAACTATTCATACATAGCAATAAAGAACATGAATAAATTGCATAAAATAAACTGAGTAAAAAGAATAAGGAGTTCAAGATCTTTTCTATAATAATGATCATATCTTTCTCTCCAATAGATGTAGCAATGGTTTCAACTCTTAATTCCAAAATCTTGTGTAACTTAGAAGATAACTCTTTCTTATGTCTTCTAGGCTTAGGTTAAAACTAAGATAGAAAACCCTAATAAATAGTCTAAATTTCGGCCAGGGACTTGTCTTGCAAACAATGAAACTTCTAGGTAAAACTTGTAATTTTTCAATCCTTCACCAAACTTGCTGTCGACTTGGCTGTCGATCGACGCACAGTGTGTGACGTCGATAGATGGTCCATTTATAAATCAGGATCCGACTCTGAGTTTCTGCTGAGCATCCTAAAAGCTCCAAAATAGCCCAAAAGCTCCAATTGCTTCCAATGAGTACCTTGACCTATAAATACACTAAAATAGTAACAAATGCATATAAAAGACTCTAAAAATACTCTATATATCATAGGTAAAATAGGTAAAATCCATGGTATAACACACTCCGGGCTTTTAGTCGTCGTGCTGCCCATTTCTCGGTTGGCCGTTTGCCGTTGGTGAGGTAATCAATCAACTCAGTGCGCCAATCTTGGATAGGCTGTTCGTCATGTTCTGGGCTGGAATCTTGGTCCACATCCATCAATCCAGTTATCAGAGCTACGATCGGGTTTATTTCGGTAGGTAAGGCGATGCTCGGTTTGTCGATTCGATGGATGGGGATCGTTCGCTTGACTTGATCGCGTAGTTTTCGCCCTAGCGCGGCTAGGGCGTCGGTTCACATGGTTTCCCCGCGGGGAACTTTCACGAGTTCGAAGAACTCAAAATCCTTGGTGAGGCTCTGCACGAGTTTGAGGTATGCATCCATTCTCTCGTTCCATGTGTCGTAGTCTCCGCTAAACTGACTGGTGACTAGCTGTGAGTCGCAATAAGCACTGAGTCGCTTTGCTTTAACGGATTTGTCCAAACAAAGACCTGCGATAAGCGACTCGTATTCCGCTTTGTTGTTGGATGCGGTGAAACCAAAGCTTAACGACAGTCTAATCAGTTTGCCGGTTGGCGACTGTAGCTGGACGCCAGCCCCCGAAACTTTGCTCGTAGAGGATCCGTCCACATGAAGGATCCAGTTTGGGCTCCGCAAGATGGGGTCTTTTTCAAGCTCTAAGGCGAGCTCGATCAGGAAATCGGCCAAGACTTGGGATTTTGCCGATGTGCTGTTCTTGTAAGTTATATCGTGCTCGCTGAGTTTGATAGCCCATTTGGAGAGTCGCCCTTATTGTTTTGTATTTTGCATGACCGTCGGGGGAGGCTGTGTGCTCAGGACCTCGATGGCGTGGGATTGGAAGTAAGGTCTTAATTTTCTCGCGGTATAGAGTCTCGAGATCTGTCATGCGTTTGCTCATATAGAATATGGGCTTTTGCTCGACTTAGTCTTCCTTAATGAGGACGTTGCTGACAGCGGTTGTAGATACCGCGATGTACAGAGACAGGATATCTCCATTTTCTGGATTGGATAGGATGGGAGGCGTCGTGAGATATATCTTATGTTGAGTGAAGGCTTCTTTGCACTTCTCGTCCCAAGTGAAATTTTTGTTCCCACGCAGAAAGTCGTAGAACAGAAGACATTTGTCGGTGGACCGAGAGATAAATCGATTTAGTGCAGAGATTCGGCCGGTTAGACGCTGTACTTCCCGACTATTTTTTGGACTCAGGAGATCGAGTATTGGTGATATCTGCTTGGTATTGGCTTCGATTCCTTGCTGTGTCATGATGTAGCCGAGAAACTTTGCCCGAAGTGACACCAAAGGTGCATTTGGCCGGATTGAGTTTCATATCATACTCAATGAGCGTCTTGAAGCAATCCTAAGTGATCAAAGTGGTCGGCAGCGTGAAGCGACTTGAATAGCATGTCATCAATATAAACCTCCATCGTCTCCCCAAGTTTTTTGGCGAACATTCGGTTCACGAGCCTTTGATATGTTGCTCTGGCGTTCTTAAGGCCGAAAGGCAACACCTTATAGCAATAGGTTCCTCGATCCGTGATGAATGTCGTCTTCTCGCGATCATCAGGGTGCATGGCAATCTGATTATAACAAGAGAAGGCATCCATGATTTTCAGAAAATCATTTCCCGCCGTAGAATTGACCATCCGGTCAATGTGTGAGAGTGGGAAGCTATCTTTTGGGCACACATTGTTTAAGTCGGTAAAGTCGACACAGACGCGCCATTTAACGTTCTTCTTTTTAACAACCACCGGGTTGGCCAGCCACTATGGGTATCTCACTTCCGTGATAGATCCGGCGTTCAGCAATCGATTGACTTCTTTGCTTACTGCCTTTGATCGTTCTGGGCCAAGTTTGCGTCGTTTCTGCTGAATAGGCTTGAATGTCGGGTTGACATTTAGTTCATGCGTGGTTATTGCCGGATCAATGCCTTTCATGTCAGATATGGTCCAGGCGAAGGTGGAACGTTCTGTCAGAGAAACATAATGGTCTTGTCCCGCATTTCATCGGAAAGATAAGCGCCAATCTGTAGGACTCTGTTGGGGTCGGTTTCGTCGATTACTACCTCGATATATTTCTTTTTTTTTGCAGATAGATCTTGCGGATTGGTTTTTCGACAGAATTAACGTGAGAAGTCGACTGCTGCAGTTTAACCGTTGCGATTAGAAGATCACGAGCTGCTTGTTGGTCACCACAGAGCGTTCGGATCTGGCCATCGGGTCCGGGAAACTTAACGCACTGGTGGTACGTCGACGAGACTGCTCTCATGAAATGTAGCCAGGGGGTTCCGAAAATGATTTTATACGGTGCTTTTGCGCCGAAAACAGAAAACTTGACCGACTTGGCGATCCTGTAGGCATACACCGAGAGTCGGATCGTTCCCAACATTTCCTCAGAAGATTCGTTACAGCCTGTTAGCGTGCAGGAGGAAGGATTGACATCGTGAAAGTCGATTCCCATTTTATCGAGGGTGTCGCATAATATTAAGTCGACTGACTGCCGGTGTCAATTAATACCTTGGTAACTTCACACTCCCTGATTCCTAGTTTGACGAGAAGCGGGTCATTGTAAGGCGCATGCACTCCGATGACGTCGTGCGAGGAGAACGTGATCTGATGATCATTCTTGGGCTTTGACGGCCATTTTTGTGAGGCGACCGCTTGTCGGCGGTAATCGTTTACAGAACAGACCGAGTTGCCACATGGTGGAGATCCACCCATGATTATGTTAGACCGGGATTGAAATATTTTAGATAATCTGAGGTTTGATGATTGTTTAGAAAGATTAGGAAGAGAACCGCTTAACAACTGCTAAGTTAAGTTTAATAGGTAATCATGATTAAGAGTCTAGGAAAGAGTTTATGAACTGTCTGATTATTATTAATGCTCGACATTACAATATAGATGAGGGTACTACAAGGGTCTCCATAAAACTAAAGGAAGGGAAACATGTGGCTTTGGTTAAGCCAAGGAGCGCCTAATTCAAACCAAGGAGGGCTGGCCATGCAAATGGTATCAGCATCTTTGACAATATGCTGATCCTTTCCAGCTTGTGCCAGGCTGTCCACGCGGCCTTATCCTTCCTTTCCAACGGATGGATAAGGGTAAACCCCTTTGGTAAGTGTCCGGTAACTTCTCTTTTACCCAGATGAGAATTTACCTTGGCTGAGGTTTTGGTCGACCCAGACCTGTACGGATCGTACGGCCTGTACGGCCTGTACTGACTGTACGGTCATGGTCGATCCCAAACCTTCTCCTTCCTTCCTTCTCTTCATTAACCCAAATAAGAACCTTAACTTAACAGGGATGGTCACTCAGTCTGTCGCAGCTGAATTTGGGTTCAGATATCATCGGACTGCCTGTTGCAGATCGATGTCAATTCGCGCTGGAGCTTCGATGTTTGAAGCCTTCTTCGTAGGTCATATGGCTTGTCGCGGTTAAACTTGATCCTTAGGTAATCGACCCTGAAGTTAAGTTTTCTGCGTAGATCGACGGTTCTGGGGGCATTTTCTGTTTGTGGGAACCGAAATTCGCAACGTTGATTTTCGTAAACTTAGGAAGTCAGAAAATCCTAATTTTCCCAGGAGATCCCAGACAATCTGCTTCAATCCAAACGCCACACAACCAAACAATTTTAAGAAAAGACTGACGATAGTAATATGATAAGAAAAATTCCGACAGAGAAAGAGAGTAAAGAGGTTCTTTTTCCGTAATTGCGTAAGAGCTTTCATACAAGAAGGTAACAAGCCTTGGCTACAAAAGATATTGTCGAGATCCTTAGTTCTAGCAACCAGACTACAAAAAAACTAATCGAAACGCAGCTCGATAACAAAACGAAAGTAAATACCTATTGCTATAAGTTTGCTGTGAATGCTAATAAAGTCCTCTTCCCGTCCCTCATCTCGTCTTCTTCATACATAGTCCTTTTCAAGGCGGTTTGGTGTTTCTCTTCCTGGCCGAGTTTATCACTTCGAGAATATTCCCTTTTTATCTCAATCTTCGTCATTATCTTGGAAACTTGATACTTATCTTCCGATTCCGCGAGATTCATCTTCTTCTGCAAGTAAAAATACAACGTCATAACATTACCGATTTATTTTGTATGAAATCGCAAGTGGGTCTTCAGCCGCGTTTTGGGCCTCTTGGTACCGAGTTTCGACTTAAACGTTCTTGGTGAGCACAGGTAGCCATATGGCGACCCGAACTGTATGGAGTGAGGTTGCCATATGGCGACCCGGACTTTGTGGAGTCAGGTCGCCATATACCCGTACTTGACGAGCCCAGGCCGCCATATGGCGAACCGGACTGTGTGAAGTCAGGTCGCCATATGGTGACCCAGACTTGGCGAACCCAGGTCGCCATATGGCGACCCGGACTGTTTTGGTCTAGGTTGCCATATGGCGACCCGTATGCTATGCTCAGGACTTCTCCGTATGATGACTCGATCCTGGCGGCTCGATCATTATTTTGGACAGTCTTGTGAACCAGGACCTTCGGAAGAAACATTTTTCGAGACCTTGAGCCGTTGATTTCGTCGTGATCGAGTTTGACCCAGAAGTTAGCCCCCCAGCTCGTTAGGCCATAGGCTTTTTAGCGTGAGGCTCTAGCGGGCGGTTAAACTGGTTGTGTAAGTTAGAGGATATCATCGGCTGAAAGTCTGAGAATGAATAGTGTAAATTCTTTCCTATAAGAAGGTGGAGTAAGTGTTGAAAATTATTATCACTTGCTCACTTTTCTCAAAGAAAACTATCCAAGCTAGAATTATTCTCTCTCTTTCTCTCCCATTGGTTTTTCCTTTTTTTTTAATTTTACTCTTAAAGCAATGTCTTCCAAAAGGAGGAGTTCCAAGAGAGCCGAGCCTCATCATATTATTTATGATGATAACCGTGACGACGAGAAGGTCATTCTGAAACCTGAGTTTATTTCGCACTCAGTCGACCATGCCGAGGCCGAGGCCTATTGAGTCGCTTTGTGCGAAAAGTTTGACTCCCCCAGCAGGCCTCCCCACAGATGGGATCGAAATCTCCCGAGCAAGAGTTAGTATCCATTCCTCGACACTGTTCGAGAGTTTGGTCGTGTTCCAGAAAATGTGGTGTTCCGGATTCCACGATAGGGCGAAAAGGCCGATGACCCCCCGGCGGGTTATTTAACTTTTTATGAGGCGCACCTTGTGCGTTGCCGTTTATTGTTCCCTACCCCGAAGTTTTTCATTCGGACCTTGAACCGTTTCAAGTTGTTGATCGGCCAAATAAATCTTACGGGTCTGCAGCACCTATTTAGAATTCTTGTCTTCGGTTATGGGCATGGGTTGTCCCTTAGCGTTGACAACTTCGAGGACCTTTTGAGGCCATTGGCGCTAACGGGAGGGATGTATTGATTTATGCCTTGCTCATACATGTCGATTGTAAAGGAGATGATCTTGAATGGTCACGCGTGGGAGCAATGCTTCTTCTTTGTCCGTATAGACAATGCTTCGGTCGAAGAGAGCTGCATTCCTGACTTTCGCAATGAATGGGGTCGTTATGGTACTGACTGGATACATGCATGTTTTTGTTCGACGATATCTAAGTCTTGAGTCCTTTGTTTTTATAGAGACCAACCCATTACCACCATTCCCAGAAGACGTTATTGCCGTGAGGGATCTTCTTTGGACTGGTTCATTTTTTTGGACTTCTTTCACCCCGAAGCGAGTTCGCAAGGCGCTGCAATATCATCAGTCGCGAGGCCGTCCTGAAGTGGTTGTGGATGAAGGATCCGAATCGGAGATGGACGATTGCGTGTCGAGAGACGTTCCAGTTTCTCGAGAGAATGCGGGGCCTTCTAGGGGCAAAGGCATTGATCTAAGCGACACCGAATTCATTTCGGATGATCTTGCCTTGCCTGGATGGCCTTCCAACTTTGCCCCGGGTGATGGCGTCAGCGACTTTCCCTTGCTGGATTGTAGCTTTGTTGACCTCTTCAAGGACCTTCCGTCTGACTCCGACCCTCCACCTACCGTGGATGGTCAGGCGAGGTCGAAAGCCTTTTCGGAAGGTTCTAGGATGGTCAATGCGGTTAGTAATTTGAAATTTGCTTGTTCTACTGTATATATATTTTTTTATTTGTTTTTTTGGCGCAAGTTTCCTTAATTTCCGACCTATGCAGGGGCTGCTCGCATTCAACTCAGCCCTCAAGGCGAGCTACCGGGAGGCGCAAGTATGCCGCTTTAAGGCCGAGAGAGCGGAGTACGAGGTTGCTCTTTTTAGAGAAGAGCCTTCCGCTCGTGATCTCTGGGACAAGGAGCTGGAGAGAAGGCATGCTAGGGCTCTTCGTCGTGCGGAGAGGCGAGGGAAGAGCGAGGTTGTTGTGGTGATCGAGGATCGCACTACACAGTTCAAGACTGAATTCGGGAAGCTTAGGGGGACCCAAGAGCTCATTGGTGGCTTCCGAGAGTGCCTTGGAGCTGTTTATGCCTTGTCACGGTCAACTGAATGATTATGTTTTCCCGACCGAGATGACCATGATGAAAGGCTACATGGATGAGTACGAAGGTCTCAAGACTGTAATCCCTCCTCTCGAGGAGAAAGTGTTAGGCTATTGGGATCCCGTCCTTTTCTACTGATACGGAAGAGACTGCAACCGGGGTCGTCGACGAGGGGGTCGAGGTGGATCAACCTGCGGGTACGTTTGGTCGTTCGATGTCAGGAGACTTCCAGTTGGACCCGTGATTGATTTTCTATGTTTTCGATTGTGTTTTATTCGGCCAAGTGTGGCCTTGTTTTTTATTTTGGGGCTGCCCGTGTGTGGCTTTGAATCCCTGCGCTTTGTGGCTTTTCCATGGATGGATCAAAAATTTTTTGAAAATATTTGAGATTTAAGAGTGTGTGTAGAGGGAAGATTATGAGTTGTCATCTCATAACCCATCTCTTCTTTGTAGATCGGTCTGTCCGTTGCTCATTTGATAGCTGAACACGTCATTAGACGAGCTGCTTACGTACCTCTTTTGAGGATCAAGCCATCTCGTAGTTCAGTTTTTGGAGGCGAGTTTTTTTTACTCGGCTGCGGTTGCGTCTACCACCTTAGTCGCAGGGACTGTGGCAGGGTCAACGTCTTCTTTCGGGATTATCTCTTCCAGTTGGGCTATTCCGTCGGGCTCGGACGCCTTCTTATTTTCTTCGTTCAGAGGCGTTGCTTGGGATGATGATTTTGGATCATCTTTTTCAGACGTGCTTTCAGTCGGTGGCTGATTGGTCTTTGCACGTTTGGGTTTAACCATCAAAGTAGATGTGATCTATCTTAGCTTGTGTTCGGCTATTAAACAGAGTCGCGACTGTTTTGGGCTGCCCAAAAATGCGGTCATTCCGTTTGGAGTTGGGAAATTGATGCCTAAGTGGTAGGTCGATGGGACTGCCTTCATGACATTTAGCCAGGGGGTTCCCATGATCACGTTGTAGATAGCGGGGAAATTGACGACCGCAAAATCGACGATTTTTGTTACTTCTTTTTCCATGACCGGGATCTTGATCGATCCGAGAGTCGTTTCGGCTATGTCAAAGAAACCGGCTAATGGTTTTGGCGTTGGTACGACCTCTTTAAGTTCGATATTCATCCTCCTGAGTGTATCGTGGAAGATGATATTAGCTGTGCTTCCTGTATCGACAAGGACTCTAGCGACCTCGAGATCTTTGATTCTGAGATCGATGAAAAGCAGGTCACAGTGGGGTTGATCGATTCCGCCAGCTTCTTCTTCGTAAGAGGTAATGGTGTTATATTAGCCGTCCAAGGGTGGGGACCAGGTCGGCCAATTTTCTTTTGTTTCAGCTTTTCGCTGATAAGCCTTGATCGACGAGACCGTGTCACCGCAGAACTGTGATCCTCCGATGATCATGTTAATCCTGCGACGATTGTTGTTGTTGCCTTTCTCATCTTGATTCCTTTCGCGTTTGTCCCCTGAATAGCTCTCAGTCTGGGGAGTTTTGTCAGGTTTTGCAGGACGATCAGAATCGCGAATGAGGTTCTTGACACTTGTTACCCCAGAGAGTTCCCCTGCTCTTAGTTTTGCTGCTAACCTTGTTTCGAGAACCTTGCAGTTGAAGGTCGAATGGCCGCGAGTTTGATGGAAGTCCCAGAAGACGCTTTCTTCGTAATTGGCCATTTTCTTCTTGCTCGACTTTTGATATAAAGCCGATTCTTTCGAAGAAGTTTTCGTTGGTTTGTGCTTTTGCGACAGAACCTTGGTTTCTTATTCGATCATTATGTATTATGTGGCTTTGTTCATCGCGTCATGAATTGTATGCGGCTTTTCAAGGTGATCCATTTCTTAACTATAATTTATACCAGAGCGTTTTTTGAAGCACGTCCACGTTCACCTTGTCGCTGATCCCGCTCACTCTAGACATAACAAGCTTGAACCAGTTGACAAATTCTCAGAGTGATTCATCTTCCCATTGAGCTAAGCTCCATAGGTCGACATCGGAAGTTTCTCGGTTGAAAAATATCGAGTACTACTTAAGAAATTCTGAAGCGAGTTGGCGAAAGTTTCCGATGGAATTTCGCCTAAGGCCAGAGAACCATTCGAGAGACGCTCCCTCAAGATTTTCAACAAAGAGGCGGCATTGGCAGTCGTCTCTTTCGTTGTCTGTAAATTTGGCCCTTCCCATCTTGATCTCAAAAGCATGTAAGTGCGCTTTGGGATCGGTCGTACCATTGTACATTGGCACCTTGATCTTTCCAGGATCTGATACTCCGGTGCTAACGATACGAGACGTGAAGGGAGTTGTACGAGTTTCCTCGAGCATCTGGTCTATCTCTGGTGCGGAGCTAATTGTGTGGTGAATCTGAGATTTCATTGCTTTTACTTCCGCAATTGTTTTCATGAGATCATACGAAGACTGCAGATTTTGTAATTGTCGTCAGCGGTTTGCTGAGTATGTAGGCGTTTGCTGCGAGTTTTCCAAGTCTGCTCTTCAGCCAGCTTCTCCTGCTCTACCCGAAAGAGGTTTTCTTCCACCTCTGTCATGGGTTTGTCAAGCAGGTCTTCCTGAGCCGTGTGGCTCCTTGTCATTCGTGGGTGCCCATCCGCGTCTTGGTTCGAAGGCTCAGACTGACTGCTGGAGTCCACGTTGACTCGCTCGATTTCTCCCTCTTCCTTGTACTCTTCCAATGGTGGAAGATCTCCTAGGTTTATGTGCAGGTGAAGGAGTGATTTTGTTCGGTTTTTTTCCCAATGGCTTCTCCTGCACGTTCCCGGATCGGTCCAAAGGAGTTTCCGAGCCTTCTTACCCAGATCCTAGTGGTTCCGCGAGGAAGGGCAGCTCGGATTCTCGCAGTTAGGATTTCAACATGCTTAGCGAGAGATCCCATGAGCATATCCTGCTCGTCTGCCCTTTTTCATAGGCGGAGATCAGTTTCCTCATCTCCACGACTGCCGCAGTGTTGGGCTCAGCGTTAACCGCGGGAGTGCTGGTCACAGGAGTGTTGTCAACGTTGTCGCGGCTTGCGTCGTTGCGAGGTTGTTGGTTATCGAGATTGTCAGCTGACATGTTTGATTGGGCGTTCTGTGGTTGCTAGAAAGATTGATCCGTAAGTCCCCATCCTTCTAGCGCCAAACTGTGAGAACCAAAATTTGCACCGTCGATTTCCGTAAACTTAGGAAGTCAGAAAACCCTAACTTCCCCAGAAGATCCCAGACAATCTGCTTTAATCCAAACGCCACACAACCAAACAAATTTAAGAAAAGACTAATGATGTTAATATGATAAGAAAAATTCGGAAAAAAAAGAGAGCAAAGAGGTTCTAATTCCGTAATTGCATAAGAGCTTTTGTACAAGAAGGTAACTAGCCTAGAGCATATGAGGTTCTTATTTTGTTATCCGAGCTGCGTTTCGATTAGTTTTTTCATAGTCAGGTTTCTAGAACTAAGGATCTCGCCGACAACGTTTTTGGCCAAGGCTGCATTACCTTACTGTACAAAAGCTCTTACGCAATTACAAAATAAGAACCTCTTTGCTCTCTTTCTCTTCAAAATTGGTCTTATCATATTTTTATCGTCAATTTTCTCTTAAATTGTTAGGTTGTGTGGCATTTGGTTTAAAGAAGATTGTCGGGGATATCTTGGGAAAGTTACGGTTTCCTGACTTCCTAAGTCTACGAAAATCGATGGTGTGGATTTCAGTTCCCACAGGTTGACGCTAGAAGGAGGGGGACTTACGGATCAATCTTTCTCGCAACCACATAACGCCCGGTCAAACTTTTCAGCTGAAGATCTTAACAACCAACGACCTCGCGACGGCGCAAGCCGCGACAACGTTGACAGAATTCATGCGACCAACACTCCCGCGGTTAACGCTGAGCCCAACATGATGGCAGTCAAAGAGATAAAGAAACTGATCTTCGCCTATGAAAAAAGGGCGAAAGAGCATGATAAGCTCATGGGATCTCTCGCTAAGCAGGTCAAAACCCTAACTTCAAAAGCCTAAGCTGCCCTTCCTCGCGGAACCATTAGGATCAGAGGAAGGAGACTCGATTTCACAACTCCTTTGGACTGGTCTGGGAACGCACGGGAAATGCTGACGGGACAAAATCCAGACAAAATCACTCCTGCGCCAGCATGGAAAAATCCGGGCGATCTTCCACCATTTGGAAGAGGACATGGAAGAGGGGGAAATCGAGCGCGTCAACGTGGAATCCAACAGTCATTCCAAGCCTTCGGACGAAGAGGCGAACGTGCATCCACGAAGGACAAGGAGCCACACGGCTCAGGAAAACCTGCTTGACAAGCCCATGATAGAGGAGGAAGAAAACCTCTTTTGGGTAGAACAGCAGTAGGTGGCTGAATAGAAGACTCAGAGAACTTGCAGCAAACACCGACAGGCTTGGAAAACCGCTGACGACGATTCCAAAATACGTGATCTTCGTAATCATCTCATGAAAAGGGTTACGAAAGTGAAAGCGGTGAAATCTCAGATTCACCATGCGACTAGCTCCGCACCAGAGATAGACCAGCTGCTCCCTTCACATCTCGTATCGTTAATACCTCGGATCCTGGAAAGATCAAGGTGCCAACGTACAACGGTACGACTGATCCCAAAGCGCCCTTCAGGCCTTTGAGATCACAATGGGAAGGCCCAAATTTAGAGAAAGAGAAAGAGACACCGGCCAATGCCGCATCTTTGTTTAGAATCTTAAGGGAGCCGCGCTCGAATGGTTTCTCCTGCCTTAGGCAAAATTCCAGGAAGCCTTCGCCAACTCGCTATAGAGTTTCTCAAGCAATACTTGATGGTTATCAATCGAGAAACGTCCGACGTTGACCTATGGAGCTTAGCTAAGCTATGGAGCTTAGCTAGAGTCAGCGGGATCAGCGACAAGGTGTCCGTGGACGCGCTTAGACAGACGCTCTAGTATAATCAAAGTTTAGAAAATTGATCAGCCTTGAAAAAACGCGTACAATTCAGGATGCGTTGCACGAGGCACTACATCATGATCAAAGAAGAGACCAAGTTTCTGTCGCAAAATCACAAACCAACGAAAACCTTTTCGAAAGATTCGGTTCTAGATCAGAAGTCGAAAAAGAAGAAAACTGCCCATCGAGAGGGAGAAGAAACCCAGGGGGCGCATAACTACCCCATCAACTTCGGCTCGGAACAAGGGAAAACCACGGGAAACACTTGGACCCAAAATCCCAATTTAGATGAGAACGTCTTCTGAGACTTCCAACAAACTCGCGGCCATTCAACCATCAATTGCAAAGTTCTCGTACCGAGATTGACAGCAACACTAATTGCAGGGGAACTCTCCGGGGTAACAAGCGTCAAGGACCTCATCCGCGATTCTGATAGTCCCCCGAAAACTGTAAAACCTCTCTAGACTGAGAGCTCTTCAGGGGATAAACACGGAAGGAAGCAGGATGACAAAGGCAATTACAGCAATCGTCACAGGATTACTATGATCATCGGAGGATCACAACTTTGCGGCGACACAGTTTCGTCGATCAAGGCTTATAGAGAAAGGCTGAAGCAAGCAGAAACTGGTCACATGGTCTCCACCCTTGGACAAAAAAAATAATGCCATCACCTTCGAGAAGGAAGAAGCCGGCGGAATTGATTAACCCCACTGTGACCCGCTTGTCATCGATCTCATAATCAGGGATCTCAAGGTCACCAGAATCCTCATCAATAATGGAGTACAGTGAACGTCATCTTCCGTGATACACTCAGGAGGATGAACATCGAGCTGAAAGAGGTCGTACCAATGCCAAAGTCGTTAACCGGATTCTCTGGCGTAACCAAAATGACTCTCAGATCGATCAAGCTCCCGGTCATGCCAAAAGAAGTAACGAAAATCATCGATTTCGCAGTCGTCGACTAGCCCGCCATCTACATCGTGATCATGGGAACTCCCTGGCTAAGAGCCATGAAGGCAGTCCCGTCAACCTACAACATAGGCATCAAGTTCCAAACTCCAAACGCAACTTCAGCAATCTGGCGCAGCCAAAAAGAGTCGCGACTCTGTTTCTTAGCCGAACACAATCTAAGACATATCACGACTACTTTGATGATGAAACCCAAACGAGACAAGACCATTCAGCCACCGACTGAATAGGTCTCTGAAAAAGATGATCCATAATCGTCGTCCCAAGAAACGGCTCCGAACGAAGAAAGAAAGAAGGCGTACAAGCCCAACGCAACAACCCAACCGGAGGAGATAATCCCTGAATAAGTTGATTCTACCTGCGACTAAGGTGGTCGACGCAACTGCGGCCGAGTAAAAATGCTCTTTTCCAAAAACTGAACTACGAGATGGCTTGATCCTTGAAAGGGGTACGTAGGCAGCTTTTCTAATGACGAGTTCAGCTTTCCCCCTCTCTAAAAAGTGGGGGGGGGGGAGTGGGTGCGTATACATATACTCGTATACTCCCACATTTTAAAATATTCGCCTTGTACTCGATATTCTTAAAAAAAAAATCCGATAATAAGAAAACGCAAATCTCGCAAGTCTCTTTTATCACATGAACATCTAAAGTCATTCCAAACCATCCATGTATAAACCGAACTTATTCAGTGCGAACCGTTCTTCATAAAAACCTTTTGGTGGAAAAAAATCGACCAATATTCGAGGCCCCATCCTCGAAGAGGTCGAACATCAGTTCACGCACGAAATCATCCCCTTGCACACCATGTACTTTCGGAACACAATGCGAGACGTCGTACAAAATATTCGAAAATATATTCTCAATACTCGAAAACAGTCCACCCGCAACTATAATCATAAACAAGTACTCACTCTTACACCTCACTCATCGATTGGCCCTGACGAGTACATTAGCCGTCTTAAACAAATGCATCTAACCTTTCTCACGAATGGTTCTCATACATCCGACTAGGATAATTGCGCACAAAAAAAATCCAAAAATTTTGGTCAGCACTTAAAAATTGTCCTTGGAGAGATGTTTGATTCCGGCAATTCAAGTCGTATAAGCCGAGAACATATCGCAGACTTTAAAGCGGTACGTAATCAGGTTGAAATCGCAACCCACAAAACGAAAGCCGATTAGTCATCGCACAGTCTTAATCGAGAGTAAACCTAGGTCTTTCCCTAAACCCAACACATTGGTCTCAAACGTCTCAAGGAATGAATATCGAAATATACGACATCTTGAAATCATCCCTCTCTGTTCACATCTAAAACCTCATGTAACTTATTTGCACATCTCGAACGAGCAACAAATAGAACGATCTACAAAGAAGAGTTAGGTTATTAGATTGATAGAGCCTGATATTTACCACTATTGCGCCATGATATCAGCCATATTTAGAGTCTATTATATGTGTATGGAGTATGTTTTAGAGTATTTCAGGTTCAGTACGTTCTGGAGAACTTTGGTGATTTTGGAGCATTTAGAGGTGCAGAACTGCGCAGACGCGTCATATGTTTAGCTATAGATGGAGATCTTCCTACGGTGAGATTGAGATCATATTTTTACACAAGATAGATATTTTAGTTAGCTTTCCAATTCCACCAGTTTGAGGTCAACCAGGATCCTCCAGAAAAACTTATGCCTGTTTTACTGGACAGTGGTCTGTCTGCCTCGCGAGAGGGAGCTGTCGAGGGGATGAATGAGTGTCGATCGACGGCACAGCCTTACCATCGATCGACGGTGATCCCATAAGACATTCCCAACTTGTTTTATGGCCGACTTAAGCCCAGATGTCATGGCAAGTTACCAGAATACCCCGGCACGAGTTTAGACCTAATTTATATAGTTTTCTAAGCCATTGTTTACGGCTAAGCTTTATTTTATTTTTTGTCTTAAATTTTGGAGAGAAGATCAATTCTCCTTCAGAGATTGATTGGAAATACTTTGGTTTTATATTTATTTCTATATCTACTATTTATTCAGACTATGATTTGTGGTATTACTTACATTTTTGAGTAATCATCTTGTTAGGTTTAGGGATTTCATGTTTTTAATGTCAAAATGATAGTCATAGGACTGCTAGGTTATCTATAGATCTCTACAAAATGGTGGCTCATGAGAGTGTGACTAATTACTTGAACCTAGAATCATAGGCAATTGAGAGGCACAAGAGTAATTAAATAATGAAAGTTGAACCCTTTGTGGATTAGATATTTAGGCGCATACGAAAGTTGTTCTAGGATCTAGTTGAACATTATCGATATGTTTATTAATACTTGTCTGAGGTAGCATCGATCGATACCCAATAATTGATATCGATCAACGCTCAATCCTTGTTTGCATGCAAGAGCTGGAACATAGAACTTAGGCATCTGATTAGTAATTTCATACGAGAGCTAGATTACTTGGTTATTGAATTCGAGTTCTAGAATTTGATCTATAAAACCCTTACCATCCTTTATTTGTGTGTTTGAATCTCTTGATTGATAAATACCTAGATCTAGCGTTTCTTCCTTGTTGTTGTTTACAACAAACCAATCACCTGCTTACTTTTAGATCTGGAGAAACAAGCACTCGAATCTTTGCAAAAGGCTTTGAACCTCCTCTGTTGCGCACTCTGTAGTCAAGGTACCCATCTAAGCAAGTCTGAGAACCAGTGTCAAGAAGTCTGCATTCTTCTTAATGGTCTCATGCTTCTTCTTCCTGTTTCTCCTATTTTAGCTCTTTCCCCAGACTTGGCTGTTTCTTTCTCTACGTGCTGTGATATCCAAGGGGTGTCGAGCGACGCCAAGGGGTTTGTATCGATTTACACTGAATCCAAAGGAATGCTTTCTGCATCGCTTTTATCATTTAAGCCTTTCTTAGGAGTAGCTGCAGGTAAAATATCCAAAGATACCTCAATGTACGCAGCTAGATGCACTCATTTATCTGGTAGGACAATATTTTCAACTTCTGATATAGTGCATGGAACAACAAGCTTCTCAGTGTTGGGTGTTCATGGTAGTATCTTTAGGTCTACAGTTGGTTTCCTAGACTCATCATACAGTGCATGTATCTTTAGAGTTCTCGAAGCAATGAAAGAAACAAAAGTCTTTGTAAGCATCTTTAAAAGAGACACCTTCAGTTATCATCTTCACTATCTTGTGAATTCCAGCCAACACTTTTACTGCTATAGGTTGTTTCATATGCTTAGGGAAAACATGGTATGTGATCTCACCATTATACACTCTTTCCACAATTGGTCTCGTCTCAGGCGCACAAACAGACAACGCATCCATGAATGAGTGTCATTGACTCTCTGCTTCCGTGTCGAGCCTGCAGTGTAAAGAGGTTGACTCAATTTTTCGAGGCTTTTAAGGGGTGTCGATCGACGCCAGAAGTTTGTATCGATCGGAGCTAAGCTTGGATAACCATAACCTGGCTGTTCATCACTCTCTACCATAATGGGGTTTACATAGTGTCTAGGATTTGTTTCTTGACTCTTTGCATACTCAACAATCTGCTGAATCTTAGTATCCAGATTCTTGACATAAGTGTTCAAAGCTTCAATTTTCCCATCGATCTCAATGTAGATAGAATCTAGCTTCCTTTTGAGATATACGTACATCTTATTCTGATGAATTTATACAAGCATAGATTCCAACTTGCTCTCATGAGGTGCTGCATCGTGTTGGAGAAATTTGTTGAGGAAGGAATTTTTTACGTCATTCCAAGAGGTGAGAGATCCTTGCTACAGTTCCTTTTAGCCAGCTGGAAGCATCCCTAGAGAGAGTGTAAACGCCCAGTCAAACTTTTCAGCTGACGATCTCAACAACCAACAACCTCGCGACATCCCAAGCCGCGACAACCTTGACAACACTCTTGCGACCAACACTCCCGCGGTTAAGGCTGATCCCAACACCACGGAAGTCGAGTAGATGAAGAAACTGATCTTCGCCTATGAAAAAAGGGCGGAAGAGCAGAATAAGCTCATGGGGTCTCTCGCTAAGAAGGTCAAAACCCTAACTTCAAAAACCCGAGCTGCCCTTCCTCGCGGAACCATAGGATCATAGGAAGAAGACTTGATTTCACAAATCCTTTGGACCGGTCCGGGAACACACAGGAGAATCTTTTGGGACTAAATCACGACAAAATCACTCCTGCGCCAGCACGGAAAAATCTGGGCGATCTTCCCCCATTTGGAAGAGGACAGGGAAGAGGACGAAATCGAGCGCGTCAACGTGGACTCCAGCAGTCAGTCCGAGCCTTCGGACCAAGACGCGAACGTGCATCCACGAAGGAAAAGGAACCACACGGTTCAGGAAAACCTGCTTGACAAACCCATGACAGAGGAGGAAGAAAACCTCTTCTTGGTAGAGCAGGAAAAGCTGTCTGAAGAGCAGACTCGGAGAAATCGCAGCAAACACCGACAGGGTTGGAAAATCGCTGAAGACGATTCAGAAATCCATGATCTTCGTAAACATCTCATTAAAAGGTTTGCGGAAGTGAAAGCGGTGAAATCTCAGATCCACCATGCGACTAGCTCTGCACCAGAGATAGACTAGCTGCTCGAGGAAGCTCGTAAAACTCCCTTCACATCTCGTATCGTTAACACCAGAGTATCAGATCCTGGAAAGATCAAGGGGCCAACGTACAACGGTATGACTGATCCCAAAGCTCCCTTACAGGCGTTTGAGATCATGATGGGAAGGGCCAAATTTAGAGACAGCGAAAGAGACGCCCTCCAATGCCGCATCTTTGTCGATAATCTTGAGGGAGCCGTGCACGAATAGTTCTGCCGCCTTAGGCAAAAGTCCAGGAAGCCTTTGCCAACTCGCTTCAGAGTTTCTCAAGCAGTACTCGAGTTATCAATCGATAAACTTCTGACATCGACCTACGGAGCTTAGCTCTTAGGGAAGAAGAATCACTCCGCGACTTTGCCAACCGGTTCAAGCTTGTTATGGCTAGATTCAGCGGGATCAGCGACAAGGTGTTCGTGGACGCGCTTTGAAAGACGCTCTAGTATAGTCAAAGTTTAGAAAATGGATCACCTTGAAAAACCGCGTACAATTCAGGACGCGTTGCACAAGGCCACATACTACATCATGATCAAAGAAGAGACCAAGGTTTTGTCGCAAAAGCACAGACCAACAAAAACCTCATCGAATGATTCGGTTCTAGATCAGAAGTCGAAAAAGAAGAAAACTGCCAATCGAAAGGGAGAAGAAACCTAGGGGGCGCACAGCTACGCCATCAACTCCGGCTCAGAACAAGGGTGAACCACGGAAAACACGTGGACCCAAAATCATCCCAATTCCGATGAGAATGTCTTCTGTGACTTCCATCAAACTCGCGGCCATTCAACCATCAACTGTAAAGTTCTAGGAGCGAGATTGCCAGCGAAACTAATCGCAGGGAACTCTCGCAGGGGAACGCTCTGGGGTAACAAGCATCAAGGACCTCATCCGCGATTCTGATCGTCCCCTGAAAACTGAAAAACCTCTCTAGAGTGAGAACTCTTACGGGGATAAAAACGGATGGAAGCATGATGAGAAAGGAAATTACAGCAATCGTCCCAGGATTAATATGATCATCGGAGGATCACGGTTCTGCGGCGACACGGGCTTGTCGATCAAGGCTTATAGCGAAAGGCTGAAGCAAGCGAAAACTGGCCACATGGTCTCCAGCCTTGGACGACGAAAATAACGCCATCACCTTCGAGAAGGAAGAGGCTGGCAGAATCGATCAACCCCACTACGACCCGCTTGTCATTGATCTCATAATCAAAGATCTCGAGGTCGCCAGAATCCTCATCGATACATGGAGTATAGTCAACGTCATCTTCCGCGATACACTCAGGAGGATGAACATTGAGCTGAAAGAGGTCGTACGAACGCCAAAGCCGTTAACCAGTTTCTCTGGCGTAACCAAAACGACTCTCGGATCGATCAAGCTCCCGGTCATGGAAAAAGAAGTAACAAAAATCATCGATTTCGCAGTCGTCGACTACCCCACCATCAACAACGTGATCATGGGAACTCCCTGGCTAAGCACCATGAAGGCAGCCCCGTCAACCTACAACATAGGCATCAAGTTCCCAACTCCAAACGGAACTGCCGCAATCTGGGGAAGCCAAAAACAGTCGCGACTATGTTTCTTATCCTAACATAAGCTAAGACAGATCACGACTACTTCGATTATGCAACCCAAACAAGCAAACACCACTCAACCACCGACTGAAAACATCACTGAAAAAGATGATCCAAAATCGTCATCCCAAGAAAAGGCTCCGAACAAAGAAAGGAAGAAGGCGTTCGAGCCCAACGCAACAACCCAACCGGAGGAGATAATCCCAGAAGAAGACGTTGATTCTACCTGCGACCAAGGTGGTCGAGCAACTGCGGCCGAGTAAAAACGCTCGTCGCCAAAAACTGAACTACGAGATGGCTTGATCCTTGAAAGGGTACGTAGGCAGCTTGTCTAATGACGAGTTCAACTATCCCCCTCTTTAAAAAGTGGGGGGGGGGAGGAGTGGGTGCGTATATGTATACTCGTATATTCCCACATTTTAAAATATTCACCTTGTACTCAATATATTTAAATTTTTTTCCGATAATAAGAAAACGCAAAACTTAAAAGTCTCTTTTATCACATGAACATCAATAGTCATTCCAAACCATCCATGTAAAAACCAACCTTTTTCAGTGCGAACACTTCTTCACAAACACCTTTCGGTGGAAAACAATAACCAAAATTCGAGGGCCCATCCTCGAAGAGGTCAAACATCAATTCACGCTCGAAATCATCCACTTGCACACCATGTACTTTCGGAACAAAATGCGAGACGTCGTATAAAACATCTGAAAATATATTCTCAAAACTCGAAAACAGTCCACCCGTGACTATAATCATAAACGAGCACTTTCTTACACCTCATTCATCGATTGGCCCCGACGAGTACATTAGCCGTCGTAAACAAACGCACCTAACCTTTCTCATGATTGGTTCTCACACATCCGACTAGGATAATTGTGCACAAAAAATCCGAAATTTTTGGTCAGCACATCCAGGAGACTTAAAATTTGTCCTTGGAGAGATGCTCGATTCCGACCATACAAGTCATATAAGCCGAGAACATATCGCAGACTTTAAAGCGGTACGAAAACTGATTGAAATCACAACATGCAAAACGAAAGCCGATTAGTCATCGCAGTCTTAAACCCAGCACACTGTTCTCTAACGTCTCAAGGCATGAATATCGAAATATATGAGATCCTGAAAGCATGCCTCTCTTTTCACATCTAAACGCTCATGGAACTTTTTTCCACATTTCGAACGAGCAACAAATAGAACGATCTACAAAGAAGAGTTAGGTCATGAGATTGATAGCGCCTGATATTTACCACTATTTTTCCATGATATCAGTCCTGTTTAGAGTCTATTATATGTTTTTGGAGTATGTTTTAGAGTATTTTCATGTTCAGGTACGTTCTGGAGAACTTTGGTGTTCTGGAGCATTTAGAGGTGTAGAACTGCCCAAACGCGTCAGATGTTTAGCTATGGATGGAGATCTTCCTAAGCTGAGATTGAGCTCATATTTTTACACAGTATATTTATTTTAGTTAGATTTCCAATGCCTTTGGTTTGAGATCAACGAGGATAATACAGCCAAAGTTATGCATGTTTTACTGGACAGTGTTCTGTCTGCCTCGATAGAGGAAGCTGTCGAGGGGATGAATGAGTGTCGATCGACGGCACAGCCTTACCATCGATCGAAGGTGATACCATAAGACAGTCCCAACCTTTTTAATGGCCGAATTGAGCCCAGATGTCTAGGAAAGTTACCAGAATACCCCTACACAAGTTTAGACATAATTTATATAGTTTTCTAAGACATTGTTGACGCCTAAGCTTTATTTTATTCTTTGTCTTAAGTTTTGGAGAGAAGATTAATTCTCCTTCAGAGATTGATTGGAACTCATTTGGTTTTTAATTGATTTCTATATCTATTATTTATTCAGACTATGATTTGTGTTATTACTTCCATATCTAAGTAATCATCTTGTTAGGTTTAGGGATTTCATCTTCTTAATGTCAAACTGATAGTCATAGGATTGCTAGGTTATCTATAGATCTCTACACTAGGGTGGCTTGTAATACTAAGGTCTAGAGTAGTGGAATAGAACAAGATTGTGACTAATTACTTGAACCTAGAATCATATGACAATAGAGAGGCAAGAGAGTGCAACCCAAACCCTTTGTGGATTGGATATCTAGGCGAATACGAGAGTTGGTCTAGGATCTAGTTGAACATTATCGATATGTTTGTTAATGCTTGTCTGAGGTAGCATCGATCGATACCCAAGCATTGATATCGTTCGACGCTCAATCCTTTTTTGCATGCGAGAGCTGGAACATAGAACTTATGCATCTGATTAGTAGTTGCATGCGAAAGCTGGATTACTTGCTTATTGAATTCGAGTTATAGAATTTGATCTATAAAACCCTTAGAATCCTTTATTTGTGTTTTAATATCATGATTGATAAATCTCTAGATCTAGTGTTTCTTCCTTATTGTTTACAACAAACCAATTACCTGCTTACTTGTCTACTATTTACTGCTTTAATAAACTGTTTGCCTAGCTAAATCTGAACATCTATAGTCTATTGTGTGTCCACGCTCCCTGTGGATTCGATCCCTTTGTACTACAACAGAACCTCTTATTTGAGAGAGTAAGAGTCACTCCTTAGGGTAATTTGAGTGATATCAGAGATGACAACTCATAATCTTCCCTCTACACGCAACTACTCGACACACTCTTAAAATCTTAAATCCTTTCAATAAAAAGATAGTTCAAAGCCATCTAAGGCAGGGATTCAAAGCCACATACGGCCAGTCCTGATAATAAAAATGACCACATAAGGCCTAAGCATAAACATAAAAACGGCCACAAACGGCCCAACACAAATAAGCATAAAATGGCCACGCATGGCCACAAATAGATCATAAAACAGAGAACATAATATAGATCCTTCAAGGGTCCAATACAAAGTTTCACGACTTCGAACGACCAAACGGGCCCGCGGATTGATTCACCTCGACCCCCTCGTCGGCAACCTCGGTCGTGGTCTCCTCCGTATCGGTTGAAACTGGGATGGGATCCCCGTATCCTAGCACCTTTCCTCGAGAGGAGGTACTAGAGTCTCAACACCTTCACACTCATCCATGTAGCCGTTCATCTTGTCCATATTGGTCTGGAAAACGTAGTTGCTGGCCATTGTCCACGACAAGGAACGAACGGCTCGAAGGCACTCTCAGAAATCGCCCATAAGCTCTTGGGCTCCCCTAAGCTTCCTAAACTCGGTCCTGAACTGAGCATCACGACCCTTGATCACCACAGCAACCTTGCGCTTCCCTCTCCTCTCCGCACGACAAAGAGCCTTAGCATGCCTTCTCTCCAGCCCCTGGTCTCGAAGCTCATGTGATGAAGCCTGTTCTCAGAGAAGAGCAGCCTCGTTATCCTCTCTCTCACCCTTGAAACGGCAGACTTGCGCCTCCCGGTAGCTTGCCTCAAGGGATGAGTTGAATGCAAGCTGTCCCTGTATAAGTTGGAAGCTAAGGAAACTTTCCCCAATATATATATATAGTAGAACAAGCAAAGTTCAAGTTACTGTCTGCGTTGACCATCTTAGAACCCTCTACAAAGGCTTTCGACCTCGCCTGACCATCCACAATAGGAGGAACGTCAGAATCATACAGAAGGTCCTTAAAAAGGTCGTCAAAGTTACAATCTGGCAGGGAAAAATTGCTATCGCCACTCCCATCACCCGAGGCAAAGTTGGAAGGCCATCCTGGCAATGGGAAGTCATCCGAAAGGAAATCAATGTCGCCTAGTGCAACCCCTTTTCCCTTGGAGGTCCATGCATTCCTTCGAGACACCGGAACTCGCTTCTTCCACGACCACTTCGGGGCGGGCTTGCGATCAGTGATACTATAGCGCCTTACGAACTCGCTTCAGAGTGAAGGAAGTCCAAAAGAATGAACCGTTCCGAAGAATATTCCTCACAGCAACCACATCATCCAGGAACGGCGGTAAGGGGTTGATCTCTGCAAAAACAAAGGACGAAAGAGTTAGATATCGTCAGAACAAAAAACATGCATGTATCCAATCAGTACCATAACGATCCCATTCATTGCGGAAATCAGGAATGCAGCTCTCTTCGACCGACGCACTATCAATACGTACTTCTCCCACGCATGACCATTCGAGATTGTCTCCTTTATGATTGACATATATGTGCAAGGCGTAAAGCGATACATCCCCCCTGTTAGCACTAGTAGCTTCAAAAGGGCTTTGAAATGGTCAACGCTAAGGATACCCCATGCACGTAAACCAGGACCAGAATTCCGAGGGGGGTGCTGAAGACCCGTAAGATTTATCTGCCCGATCGACAACTTGAAACGGTTCAAGGTCCGAACAACGATCTCTAGGACTGAAAAATGATATACTATGGATTTTACCTATTTTACCAATGATATACAGAGTATATTTAGAGTCTTTTTATATGCATTTGGAATTGTTTTAGAGTATTTACAGGTCTAGGTACTTATTAGAACCAATTGGAGAATTTGGACTATTTTGGAGCACTCAAGAATGCTCAGCAGAAACTCCAAGTCGAATCCAGATTTATGAATAGAACATCGATTGACGTCAAACACTGTGCATCGATCGACGGTCAAATCAACAGTAAGATTGGTGAAGGCTTGAGAAATTAAAAGTTTTACCTAGAAGTTTTATTAATTGCAAGACAAGTCCATAGCCGAAATTTAGACTATTTATTAAGGTTTTCTATCTTTTTTTAAGGAAGATCTAGAAAAACCTAAAAGAAGGGGAGTCTTCAAAAGTTACATCTGAGTTTTAGAGTTTAGAGTTGGAACACATCAGGACGCGTTTCAGAGAATATCTTGAATTCCTATCTTTTTACTCAGTTTATTCTACGAAATTTATTCAGAATTTATTCATGTTCTTTATTGCTATGTCTGAGTAGTTCTCTATTAGAATTAGGGTTATTAAATGGTAGTAATGTATTGTTTATTTTATAGAAATTGTTAGGGCAATCTTCTTGGTTCTTTGTTTAAGTTGCTCTTAATGCTAAGTTGAATTTTAGCACCCCAATCTTAGAAATTAGGGTTCTATGGCGCAAGCGAGAGCCTGGTTATAATCTGAAATCTATCTTAAACAATCTAAATAACTAGTAACAAATGAGAGTTGAATTAGAAGTTTTGAGAATCCATCAAACCGCAAAACCAGTACTGTTTAGAATGAGCATTGATCGATGCCATCTTATTGCCATCGATCGACGCTCAGCCGAGATGTGCAAGAGAGATCTCCTAAACCCTAAGGGTTGACTTAAGAACAATGCTTAATGAAACCCTAGCAATCTATTAGTCTGCATTATCTAAACCTACCTGAGAATTTAGCGTAAGTCTAATCTCTTAATTTAATCCTCACAAACCAAATCAATCTTGAAATCACTTTTATTTTAATTGTTATAATTCATCTAGCTTTAATTCAAAAACAATAAGGCTATTGTGCAATCCTAGAGTCTCTGTGGATGTGATCGCTAAGTACTACACTGAACCTCTTCATTGAGAGAGTAAAGTGGGAATATAGGGTTAATTTGAAAGTGAAATTAAAATAAGCCCCACATCAAATTTGGCGTCGTTGTCGGGGACTCTTTCTTATTGCCATTAGATTTCGCTTAGAATATTGTCTGGATTTTTATTTTACTGTTTGCTAAATTATTCTTTCCCTAAACCTTATGACACAAGTACTTAAAGGAGAGAATATGGATTCTGGATAACAACCATCGATCGACGGAGCATATCTGGAAACGATCGACGTTGATTCACGACTGTCAGGCAACGCCCTTCCATAGCCATCGATCGATACCGATCAGCCGGAAGCAGGTAAGTACGCCTTTACTGATTCTGATAATAAAAAATTAGTCTTGATAGAACCAATGAACAATAAAAGCAAGCAAGCAAGCCAACTAATTAATTATCAGGGAGCTGCAATCCCCAATTAAATCACTAAATCTCCAAAAAATAAATTTCCAATGCTCGAATACCTAAATTCCAGCATAACCTATTCCAATAGGTCCGCGATTCGATTATCCGATAACCATGCTGGAAGCTCTGAACTTGATATCGACTTCCTAATTATTGCGTGCAAAAATCAATTCAATGGTTTTCCCACTGAACATCCGAACGATCACATCGAGATGCTAGAAGACATGGTGAACGACGATTTCAATCGCTGCAAACTTTTTCCTTTCTCCCTAGAAGGTGACGCCAGGAGGTGGCTAAACCAGCTACCACTAGGATCTCTGACTTGTTGGGCAGATATTAGAAGCGCTTTCATCAACCACTTCTTTGACGAGGAGAGATACTGGGAAGCAAGAAGGGAAATATCCACTTTCGTTCAAGGTAGCCGCAAAACTTTTAAAAACTCCTGGACAAGGTTCAAAAGCTACCAACTATCGTGCCTACACCATGGATTCTTAGATCCCCAACTCATCAACACTTTCTATAGAGGACTAAACCTAGACTATCAAACCATCCTTGATACAGCCAGCGAGGGGAACTTCGGCACCGGAAACCCTGCAAGCGCTAAAACACTGATAGAAAACATAACTTTGGGTAGAGATTTCGAAAAGAGAGACACTGAAAGGAAGGAACCGTCATTGTTCGCAGAGGAGAAACACTCGATCCAAGTTAGTAAAACTCTTGCACCAATTGCATCCCTTTTGCACGGAAATACCTTATCTCAACATTACAATGAGGATGATGTTGCCCCTTCCAACTTTGAAATAGGAGTTGAGTTCTCTGATGTGATGAAACTGAATGGTCAACGATTTAGGGAAAGCGCTGGAAATTTCACAAGCGACTATGACACCACTGTGAACATATACGGGAGAAGTTCAAAGTCAAAACTGAACCGAGTCTTCACCAGAAAACGTAGAATATATGTCAACCTCAATGAAAATTTAGACCTAATATACTCAGAGATGACAGAAAAATTTGACACTTTGACGAACACCCAAGTGGCGAGAAACGCTATGTCCATCAGGAGGGAGGACGGATTCTTACCTGCTAAAACAGATGCTAACCAGGAGCCATTGTAGTGTCGTAGCCTTACGAAGCAGAAGACAACTCACCCCTGGCGTTAAAGAAAGTATCACCATCGATGAATTTGATAAAATCTCGACGGATGAAAAAAGAAAAATGCACCCCATCCTGCTCGAAATTTACAAGAAAGATCCCAAAATCCTTCCTGAAACTGATGCATTAGGCCAAAAATGACGACCTTGGGGAATCAACTATCGAAATTAAGGGATATAACATAGACGTGGGAGACATAGATCGATACCCCATACTGGACATCGATCGACCCCCCTTACCTAAAATCAATAGACACTCTGAAGAAAAAATTGATCGACGCTCTGATCCAAAATCAAGCGAAAGCCCCATTTTCTTCAAAAAAAATGCTAAACAAAAGAAGCAGTTAGAAAAAGCAATATGAAAGAAAGCGTTTGACAAAGTAAGCACTGAGATGCCATTAAGCGATGCCATTCACATTTCGCATGCTATTAAGCAATACGTGAAAGATGCATCATCACGAGGATTCCATGAATCGAAACACTGCGTGATGATGGTGTCTGAAGTGATGAGCGAAATTATTCAAGGAAAAAACTCCAGTTAAACTCCCTGATCCCGTTAGTTTCCTTTTAGACTGCATTATTAGTGATGAGAGATTTCAAAGATCCCTCTGCGATTTAGGCTCTAGTGTCAACCTTATGCCTTATTCTGTTGTAGTCGCTCTCGGGCTAACACATTTTCGATCTACCAGGGTCACACTCGTTTTAGCTAATAGATCCACTAGAATTCCGGAAGGTGTACTTGAGGACTTACCCTTACGTATTCATAACTGCGATATACCTGCAGATTTCACAGTTCTTAAATACGAGCGATAAACTCGAAATCCCATTATCTTAGGAATACCTTTCCTAGCCACTGGCGAGGCGATCATTGATGTCAGAGAAGGACGTATATGCCTCAACATTGGGAAGATACTGACGGTCTTTGACATGGAAAAGATTGTAAAACAACCTTTGATGGACGGTCAAACCTACCATATCAATTACCTTTCCGACCTAGCAGAAAACTCATTCACAGACAAATGCTCGAACGAACCTCTAGAGAAAGCAAGCACGTCTTCTTACAGTGAAATTTCTGAGTTATAAGATCGCACTGAAGAGTATCCAAGGTTAATGGACGCAACAAAATAAATATTTAATGTCAATCTTGACGACCTCGATCGATCAACCCTCGTCGATCGACACCCCAATATCACCATCGATCGACAGCGTACTATGACCGACGAATGGAGCAAATAAAAAGCACCCAAAATCGAGCTCAAACCACTTCCAGCCGGTCTTAAATATGCTTTCCTTTACACAAACTCCTATCCTGTCATCATAAATGCAAACTTGAGTAGCGGAGAACAAGCACTGTTTCTAAATAAACGTTGGAAGCACCGCAACGCCCTCGGTTATTTGTTAGATGACATCCCAGGAATTTCCCCTGCTTTATGCATGCATAGAATACACCTCGATGATGAATCAAAATATTCCATCGAGCATCATAGGAGATTGAACCCTAATCTGAAGGAAGTAGTTAAGAAGGAAATCATGACACTTCTAGAAGCTGGCGTCATTTATCCGCTCTCAAACAGCAACTGGGTCAGCCCGGTTCATTTTGTCCCAAAGAAAGGAGGAATTACTATGGTAATGAATGACAAAGATTAACTAATGCCTACTAGAACAGTCACTGGACACAGAATGTGCATCGATTACATAAAACTAAATGCTGCCACACGAAAGGATCATTTCCCTTTACCCTTTATCAATCAGATGTTAGAAAGGCTCGCAAGCCACAAATACTATTGTTTTCACGATTGGTATTCCGGATTATTCTAGATCCCCATACATCCGAACGACCAAGAGAAGACCACATTTACTTGTCCCTATGGAACATTCGCATATCGCAAGATGCCATTCGGACTCTGTAACGCCCCTGCGACTTTTCAGAGATGCATGATGTCATTTTCACCAATATGATCGAGGACTTCATGGAGGTTTTTATGGATAACTTCTGAGTTTATCGTCCGAATTTCAAAGCATGTCTCGATAACCTGTGTAAGGTATTAGCTAGATGCGAAGAGAAAAATCTTGTTTTGAACTAGTAAAAATGGCATTTCATGGTTAACAGTGAATTGTCTTGGGACACAAGGTCTCAGCAGCCAAAATTGAGGTGGACAAGGCAAAGATTCACGTAATGACAAAACTGCCACCACCCATTAATGTCAAAGACGTTAGAAGCTTTCTAGGACATGCTGGATTCTATAGGCTATTCATAAAAGCTTTTTAGGAAAATTGCTAGACCGCTTACTGCATTTCTGTGCAAAGAGGTGAAATTTGATTTTACGCCCGAATGTCCCGAAGCCTTTGAAACAATCAAATCAGTGCTCGTATCCGCCCCCTATTGTCCAAGCACCAGACTGGGATCTGCCATTCGAAATTATGTGCGAGGCCTGCGATTTCGCTGTAGATGCAGTACTTGGACAAAAGAAACATAAAAAGATGCAGCACGCTATATACTACGCCAGCAGAACTCCAGACGATGCGCAACGTAATTATGCAAAAATGGAAAAAGAGTTATTGTCTGTATTATTCACCTTCGAGAAATTCCGATCCTATCTAGTCGGTTCAAAAGTAGTAGTTCACACCGACCACGCTGCATTGAAATACTTAATGAACAAAAAGGACGCTAAGCCGAGACTTTTACGGTGGATTCTCCTTATCCAAGAATTTGACATAGAAGTCAAAGATAAGAAGGGAGTATAAAATGGAGTCGCAGATCACTTATCACGAATAAGAGTAGACGACGACATCCCTATAGATGATTTCTTACCCACATAAAATGTGTACTTAGCAGAATCAACTTTCGTTGGTAGTGTTAGTTCGGTGTAAGAAGCGGAATCGATCGACGAGACACTAATACCATCGAACGATTCTAGCCATAAAGCATCGATCTATCTTTTTCAGAAACCATCGATCAACGATGAATTTGAAAAGGAAAATGAAGTAATCATCCCACTAAATATTAACGTCAGTTGTAATCCTTCGACCCTAAATGATGATTCTCTCGGAGACAGAAGATTGAGTTGAGAGGTATGTGCACTAAACACCACTGATAGACCTTGGTATGCTGATATAGTGAACTATCTTGCCGCCGAAGTAGAACCCAAACTTTTCAAAGGATATCATAAAAAAGAAATTTTTGAGAGAAATCCGGAGATATCACTGGGATGAACCTTGTCTTTACAAACATTGTTCTGATGGCATATATAGACGATGTGTTGCCGAAATCGAAACTCCATAAATTTTATATCATTATCACGGATCCGATTACGCCGGACATTTCGTTTGTTTTAAGACAGTGTTAAAAATCCTACAAATGGGCTTTTGGTGGCCGACTATGTTTCGAGATGCTCAAGCCTATTTAGCGAAATGCGATTCCTGCCAAAGAAGAGGAAAAATCAGTAAGAGAAACGAGATGGAACAAAATTTCATACTTGAAATTGAAGTGTTTGATTGCTGGGGCATCAATTTCATGGCCCCTTTCCCTTCTTTGCACTGAAATAAATACATACTTGTCACTGTAGACAATGTCTCTAAATGGGTAGAAGCAATAGCAACTCCGCAAAATGATGCTGCCGTAGTCGTTAAAATCTTCAAGAGTATTATTTTCCCAGATTTGGAGTTCCGAAATCATAATAAGCGATGGAGGTACCCACTTTATTAACAAATGTTCGAAAAAACTGCTCAAGAAACATGGAGTCCACCACCGAGTAGCTACACCTTATCATCCTCAGGCCAGCGGACAAGTAGAAGTATCCAACCGTCAGATCAAAAAAATCCTAGAAAAGACGGTAGAATCAACCCGTAAAGATTGGTCTTTGAAGTTAGATGATGCACATTGGGCATACCGAACAGCGTTTAAAACCCCATTAGGAACTACCCCATTCCACTTAATCTATGGAAAACCCTGTCATCTCCTTGTAGAACTAGCTCATAAAGCTGAATGGGCCATAAGAAAAGATAAACGTTTATGCTAAATCCGCAGCAGAAAAGAGATTAATTCAGCTAAATGAGCTCGGCGAAATCAGATATCGCACCTACGAGAACTCGAAATTGTACAAGGAGAGAATGAAAGCCTAACACAACAAGAAAATTATTTCATGGCATTTCGAACTGAACGATCAAGTACTCCTGTACAACTCACAATTTACTCTGTTTCCTCGAAAATTACGTTCTCGTTGGTCCGGACCCTTCACCATCAAAGAAGTTTTACGGGACAATTGTCCTATTTAATCCTAAAGGAGAAGATTTCATGGTGAATGGGCAGCGAGTGAAACATTATTGGGCTAGAGCTGAAATTCCGCATACTCAGACCACACGTCTAGAGGTGCCTAATCCCAAATGATAAGCCTATTTCCCGTCAAGCTAACGGCTTTAAGCAAGAGCTGAGTGGGAGGCCACCCACTAATTTATTAATAAAATAATATATATATATATATATATATATATATATATATATATATATAATAAAAACATAAAACAAAACAAAGAACATATATAATAGCAATAATTAATTAATTAATAACAAATATATAATAATTATCTATTAAGTGAATATGGAGTCACCGACCAGACCATCAATCGACGCCCCTATAGGACCATCGATCGACGGTCATGTGTCGAGTAGGTTAACTTGACATGACCCCGATTCATAAAACACTTTTCTCCAAAACCGCCAAAAATACACACGAGTTTCACACTTGATTTCTCTCCCGAATTTCGGCTGACTTTGCTCGTTTTTGTGTCTACATCACCCAATCATCAAGGTATGTTCTCCAAATATCTTAGTTTAGGGAAATTTTTGGGTTTGAAGAAAAATCGAATCTTTTGTGGTTTAACTTGGAATGTAGGACGATTTAGGGTGCTGGAGTACTATATTAGGGACTATCTATCATCTTTACACATGATTTGCATGATTTGAGTTGATTATTTTTGATTACGTGACCATTGATCTGTATTACAGCATCGATCAACGCACATGAGTCGCCTTTGATCGATGTCCATTAGGTTCTATCGATCGATGACCATACGGTACCATCGATCGACGGTTGTCCTTTTAATCTCGACATCGATTCTGATTTGTACTCTGTTTGAGTATATGCAGATGGACGAAAGGAGAACTAAAGCGCGATACAAGGTCGGTAGCTCCAGTGCTCCATCGCGGGTTCCTCCATGCCTATACCCTTGGCCCAAAGAAGAGGAGGCTCTACTTGTGACATTCGAGGACTATCCCAACCCTCGAAAAGCGGTGACATCAGGAAACTGCACACACTGTCCCCTGAGCGAGGAGTGAGATGACTTCGACAGCCTCTATTACAATGTCTGGTAGAGCGTTACCATCAAGCCAACCAAGTTCGCCGATAAGCAAACTCTGAAGAAACTAGGGCTCTACACTGATTTTCGGAAGATGGTGCAGGAGCTTGGATTGGGTACCATGGCTACTAAGCCATATCCTCTATACCCCGACCTGGTACGGCAGTGCATCTCCACAGCTCAGGCGCTCTACAAGAACCCTTGGGTGAAGCTGGCGCATGAGGCCACCCTGACCTTTCTCATCAGAGGCATCCGGTATAGAATTACCATCCCGCAGCTCTGCGAGATCTACGGCATTGACATTGGTACCAGCGCCTGTTCAATCGCTGCATTCCCTGGCCTACCTTCCTTCTGGGGCCTCATCAGGACAGTCCATTTTGACTCCGGCTCAGCCACTCAGACGGATGTCCGTCACCCGACTCTGCGCTACTTCTCGAAGATCCTTGCCAACACCCTGTTGCGTAAGATGGATCCCAACAAGGTTAGCGTTCAGGAGCTCACACTGCTATACTATTTGGTCAGGGAATTAGTTGGGCTCGACGACGAACTCTTTCCACCACCTATGAGCTATCAGCAGGTGATTTTGGGGGCTATATTTGCGGAGCACCTGGCGACCCTGAAGGACAAACCCTCTAAGGGCTCTGGCCCAAAAAGGGAGACGATACGGAGACTCTTGACACCCATCTTCAGCTTTCTTGGCATTAGCTTCGAGGGAGCTTCAGTGGAAAGAGGATTGCGCTTCATGGATGAGGGTCACCTGACGAGGACCCAGTGGCTGAAGGACAGACGCTTTTGGTCCTTTATGGATGACGAGGGACCTAGGATGATAGAGCTTCCAGTGCGAGAGGTGACAAACTTCTCTGAAGATTTACAGCGCCTCACATTCCACCCAGCTGAGTGTCACCTCCACACGACACCCCTCAGAGTACGACGCAGAGGAGGCCTCCGCCCAGCACACTCGGTTGCAGCAGCCGCAGTGGACGAGCCAGCACAGCCACCTCCACCTCTCCCATCCTTCCCTCAGATCCCAGAGATCCCCGTACATGACCATGGTGCTTTCCAGCGAGTCGTGGTGGACGCGCTTCGAGCGATATAGGCAAGGGTAGAGACGATCTCACGGTTCTATTGCTTCAGCCGTCCCTTGACCAGAGCCAGATCACCACCGGGAGCTCCACAGCAGCAGCAGCAGCAGATCTAGGATACATCCGACGAGGAGTAGTCTTTTCGATACTCCTTCATCTTTTATTTCATTTCCCTTTCAGACTTATACTAACTATTTACTGTTTGAATTTTACTTTCACCGTGTGTTTGAGTGTCTAACAAAGCTAACCCAAAGAGAGATGATCAGAATGGAGAATAAACACACACGATTCAGTCTGCACGCCTAGCATCGATTGGCGCCTCCTTGTTGCTATCGATCGATGGCGCTATAACTTAGCGTAACGATTTTTTAACAATATATATACTATTACTTATTTCAGTATCTATTCTGTTTATGAATGTCTACCCGATAGTTTGAATAAACCATCGATCGACACCATACGTTCACCATCGATCGACGATGATGGTTTAGCATCGGGCGATGCTCCCCTACTGCCATCGATCGATACTCCTAACAGAGTTGGTATATTCGACTATCTCTAACACTTTTTACTTATCATTTAATTTCTCCTAGCCAATTTGAGGCGGATTACACTAGGGACAGTGTAATTTAAGTCTAGGGGAGGTTCGCAAATGCTACTTGATTTGTTTTTGAGTTTTATTTACTATATATATAAGTTTTTCAAAAAGATTTTATTGAGCCAAGAAGAGGACTATGATCAAGATTTATTAATGAATAACCACACTTTAGCACCATTCTTAGAAGGTTGTCTGCATAGATTACTAGAGATACCAATGTGGATCATCCTACCATTATATAACACTTGCTTAGAAATTTTGAAGGAACCGAAGCTGATTTCCAACACTGATCCTGACATTATTTGTTTGCTTTGGGATTTTGTATACACTAGATCGGATTCCTACTGCAAGTCTGGAAGGTAAAAGTCTGTATGCTTCTGATTCTCCTCTCTCTCCACTTCAGATTAAAAAGGAGTCGAACAGGATTTGGTGGCTACAACCTTTGAAGTTTGATTCATATGATCTTAGAAAGAGATAAAGGTCAAAAAGAAGTGAATAGGATCTGGTGGCAAAAACCATTAGGGCTAGATTAATGGAAGCCTATCCAAATATATGAGTCAATTAAAAAAATAAAATGATACCCTCAAAAGAAGGGAGACATTGACTGAGAAGAAGTGAGAAGAGAGAGAGAGAGAGAGAGAGAGAGAGAGAGAGAGAGAGAGAGAGAGAAAATGAATCAGAGAAGACTACATGTGTGTTCAGATACTTGCAGAGGTAAGAATTCACATATTCTTTGAACGATACTCCCAAGGTAAATCCTACGCTTTTATTTTATACAAAGAAATGAAATCAGTAAATGGGTGAGTCAGACTAGTATTCGCTAATTTGTTGGTAGAATGGATTTGGTTGCTATACTAGGATAGGGTATATAAATTGTCTCTCTGATTGACTTGATAGGATATGGTTGCAATAAAGTAAGGTGACAGTTATACTTAGACATTATGTGAGTCTTCGTTTTTCAAAACTTCTCACAGAGGCTTTGGTTGCTTGAGGACAAGAAAAAGGTTAAGTCTGGGGGAGCTGATATACTACGGAGTTTACCTATTTTACCTACGATATACAGAGTATATTTAGAGTATTTTATATGCATTTGGTATTGTTTTAGAGTATTTATAGGTCTAGGTACTTATTGGAACCAATTGGAGCTTTTGGACTATTTTGGAGCACTCAGGAATGCTCAGCAGAAACTCCAAGTCGAATCCAGATTTATGAGTGGACCATCGATCGACGGTCAACTCGACATCAAGATTGGTGAAGGCTTGAGAAATTACAAGTTTTACCTAAAAGTTTTATTAATTGCAAGAAAAGTCCCTAGCCAAAATTTAGACTATTTATTAGGGTTTTTATCTTTATTTAAGGAAGAGCTAGAAAAACCTAAAGAAGGGGAGTCTTCAAAAGTTACACCAGAGTTTCAGAGTTTAGAGTTTGAACGCATTGATACTTCTATTGCAGAGAAAGATCTAATCGCCATTTCAGAGAAGATCTTGAACTACCTATCTATTTACTCAGTTTATTCTATGCAATTTATTAAGAATTTATTCATTTTCTTTATTGCTATGTCTGAGTAGTTCTCTATTAGATTTAGGGTTATTAGATGGTAGTAATGTATTGTTGATTTTATAGAAATTGTTAGGGTAATCTTCTTGGTTCTTTGTTTAAGTATCTCTTAATGCTAAGTTTAATTTGATCACCTCAATCTTAGAAATTAGGGTTCTATAACGCAACCGAGAGCATGGTTATAAACTGGAATCTGTCTAAAACAATCTAAATAACTAGTAACAAACGAGAGTTGAATTAGAAGTTTAGAGAATCCATCAAACTGCAAAATTAGTACTGTTTAGAATGAGCATCGATCGATGCCACCTTATTGCCATCGCTCAACGCTCAGCCGAGATGCGTGAGAGCGATTTCCTAAACCCAAAGGTTTGAATTCAGAACGATGCTTAATAAAACGCTAGCAGTATATTATTCTGCATTATCTAAACCTACCTGAGAATTTCTCCTAAGTCTAATCTCTAAATTTAATTCTCACAAACAAAATCAATCTTGAAATCTTTTTTTTTATTGTTATTGTTATAATTCATGTAGCTTTAATTGGAAAACAATAAGTCTATTTTGCAATCCTGGAGTCTCCGTGGATTTGATCCCTAAGTACTACACTGAACCTCTTAATTGAGAGAGTAAAGTGGGAATATAGGGTTAATTTAAATAAAACCCACATCTGAAACCATAGACGGCAACGCACAATGTGTGCCTCATAACAAGTAAAATAAACCGCCGGGGGGTCATCGGCCCTTTCGCCCTGTCGTGGAATCTGGAACTCCACGTTTCCCAGAACACGGCCAAACTCCCGAATAGTGTCGAGGAATGGATACAAACCTTTGCTCGGAAAGCTTCGGTCCCATCTGTGGTGAGGCCTGCTAGGAAATTGCACTTTAGGTGGGGGAGTCAATCATTCGCACAAAGCGGCCCAATAGGCCTCAGCCTCAGTGGGGTCAATTGAGTGCGGAATAAACTCGGGTTTCGGAACGAACTCCTCATCGTCACGGATATCTTCATGATTAGTATGACAAGGCTCGGATTTCTTGGAATTCCTCCATTTGGAAGTCATTGCTTTAAGAGTAAAATCAAAAAAAAATAATGGGGAAGAAAGAGTGAGAATAATTCTATCTTGGAAAGTTTTCTTGGGAAAAGTGAGCAAGTGAGAAAAAAATTCAATACTTACTCCACCTTCTTATAGGCAAGCCTTTTTACTATTCATCCTCGGACTTTCGGCCGATGATTCAATATAACTTGCACCACCAGCTTAGCCTCCCGTTAGAGCCTCACACTAAAATGCCACGGCCGAACGAGCTGGGGGCTAGCTGTTGGGATCAAAATCGGTCACGATGAAATCAATGGCTCAAGTCCCCGGAAAATGTTTCGTCCGAGGTTTTGGCTCACAAAAGTGATCAAAGAACGATCAAGCCGCTAGGATCAAGTCATCATACGACGATTCCCACACGTACCGTATGGGTCACCACATGACAATCCCCGTACACAACGTACGGGTCTCAATATGGCGACCCACTCTCACAGAACACATGTCGCCATATGGTGACCTGCATCCAGTAAGCACGGGTCGCCATATGGTGACCTTCATTCGGGAACACAGCTGGCAATATGGCGACCGGCACACAGTAAGCATGGGTCGCCATATGACGACCTGCTTTTGGGAAGCACGAGTCACCATATGTCGACCTACTCTCGGGAAGCATCTGTCGCCATATGCTGACCTGCACCCTGCAATCATGGGTCGCCATATGACGACCTGCACCCTGCAAGCACAAGTTGCCATATGGTGATCTGCACCCTGCAAGCACGGGTCGCCATATGGCGACCCGCACCCGCAAAGCACGGGTCGCCATATGGCGACCCACACCCGCAAAGCACGGGTCGCCATATGGCGACCTGCACACACAAGTCACGGGTCGTCATATGGAGACCTGGCGACCTGCACACACAAGGCACGGGTCGCCATATGGCGACCTGCCCCTCAAGGTTAAAGGTCGTCATATGGCGACCTAGGCTCCCGGAGGTCCTGGTCGCCAATTGGCGACGTTAATTCTCTCAATCAGTATCAAAATACTTTACTCCCACTCTCATGACCTCCTACTTCGATCTAGGACCTTGCTGCCTTTCACTTCGCCTCGATCGGAGTTCTCGTTGAGATTTTATGATAAAAATAAGTCCTAGGTCGCCAAATGTGGCTCCCAGGTTGCCATATGGAAATCAGGATCACTACCTTTAGCTTTTCTTTCTAACCTTGATAGAAACGCTTTTTGTTTCGTTCCAATCGGAGTTACAGTTAGAACTTTACGAGAAAACCCGCAGAGAACTGATTTCTCGTATAAAGGTTCAACTTAATCGCATGGAAATGGCAATGGTCGACTAAACACCAAAACTTCCAGGATTATACAAAAAGTTTGATCTTTCCCTCGAATTGACGTCGTATCGAGAACCTTTTCCGGATAAATCGTAAAAACTCTTAAAGTCAGAAAACAGCCCAAGAGACCTAAAACACGGTTAAAGGCCCACTTACGATTTCATACGAAACAAGGCCCAAAGATGCTATGACGTTTTATTTTTGTTTGCAGGAAAAGATAAATGCTTTGGTTTCGAGATAAAGGTGAGGACTCGGCGGATAAATGTAAAGATCGGAGGGAAAAAGGGAATATTCTCGAAATGATAAACTCGTCCAGGGGCAGAAAAGAAAACACCAAACCGCCTTGAAGAGGAGTATATAAGAGAACAAGACAAGAGACTCGGGGACGAATTTTTGAGCATTCTCGGCAAACTTAGAGCAATAGGCATTTACTTTTGTTTTGTTATTAAGCTGCGTTTCGATTAGGTTTTCGTAGTCAGGTTGGTAGAACTATGGATCTGGCCGGCAGCTTTTGGATCGAAGGCTCATTACCATCTTGTATGAAATCTCTTACGCAATTACGGAATAAGAACCTCTTTACTCTCTTTCTTTTTCAAAATTTTCTTATTATATTTTTATCGTCAGTTTTTTCTCAAGTTTGTTTGGTTGGCGTGGTGTTTGGTTTAAAGCAGATTATCTGAGATCTCCTGGGAAAGTTAGGGTTTCTTGACTTCCTAAGTTTACGGAATTCGACGGTGTGGATTTCGGTTCCCACAGTATCCATTATCATCCTGAATCAACACAAAAGTCGCACCTATCTATGTCTTCTCACGGGTAGTGTCGACCAACAACGAGGTGTTGGTGTCGATCGATAATTAGTTTTCTAAGCTGTTGATCGCTGCTGCTTGGAGGGTTTCGATAGATACTTCCCTTGTAGACTTACGGATCGTGCCTGAATCAGCATGTTCCTTTTTTGAAGGACCCAAAAAAACCTCTTCTGATTGCTTCCTGTGTTGAGATGTGTGGACATGAATCGTATAAAAATAAAAATATAATAACTAAACTAAACAAATAAAACCTAGATGAAATTCTACAAATAGTCTAATGGTGATCAGAGTCCCCATAAACGGCGCCAAATTTGATTTGCTCAAATTACCCTAGAGAAACTCTCTTAAATAAGAGATCCACTGTAGTACTTAGGGATCGTATCCACAAAGACTCGATATCTCACTTAGTAGACATATCTCTATCAGATTAAGCTAGGTTAAATAATATAAAGTAGTAAATAATATAAGTAAATAGATGAGTTGTAAACAATGGAGGAAGGATGCTATACTTAGGGTTTCATTCAAGTTATCAGAACTATAATCTATAGTTGCTAAGGTTTGATTATATAACTCGAATGCAATAGTAAGATGACCAGCTCTCACTGCAGGTATAACCAGATGACTAAGTCCTACGTTCCAGCTGTCGCATGAGAAAAAGATATGAGTATTGACTGATACTATAGATTGAGTGTTGATCGATACCTCCTCAGACAAGCATTAACGCTGATATAGCCTATTTATTACCAATTTCAGGCTATGTTATAGGCTCTACTTAGGGTCTATTATTTGTGTCTAGGCTATGTTTTAAGGTCATTACAGGTCCAAGCACGTTTTGAAGATATATGGAGATACTTAGAGCTATTGAAGCATTTAGAAGAGAATAATCCGTAGCTGATCATTGTGAGAGTCGAAGTACAAGACTATCGTCGATCGACGACACAACCTTGGCGTCGACCGAAGTTACATGAAAAAGATCAATAGATTTTTCACATCTGACATCGATCGATGACCAATTCGCAGACAGCCGATTTCAAGCCCAAGTTAGAGACATGACACAAGATTAAAAGATTACCCCTGGACGAGTTTTGACCTAGACTTTAGGGTTTTATATTTATACTTTATGTATTGCACCAAAAAGGGTGTATTGTGCTGGAGTGTTGGGTGCTAGTAAGTGTGCTTTGTTGTATGCACCAGCACTCCATCATAGTTCGAGGATTTATTTGGGGAGATTTGTATTGGAACCCAGTGTTTTATCTATGCATTATATTCAGATTATTATTCTTACTTTGATTATGTCTGAGTAGTTACCAGCTAGGTTTAGGGTTTATTAATGGTATTTATGGATTAGCCAAACAATAGAATTGTTAGGGTTATTATTGGATCTATCAATAGAATTTTGTTTATTGCTTGTGTTCTAGAGTAGCTAACTAGAACCCTGATCATAGGATAGTTAGGCGCTAACGAGAGCATGGTCAACTACCGGAATTAATTTTGTTGAGCCAGGTTGCTAGAAAGAAACGAGAATTGATTTAGTTAATCTAGCGAACTTATCGAATTAGGTCACAAACCTTGACTCAACCATCGATCGAGCAGGATGATTGCCATCAATCGACGGTCATTTTGTGTCAATGAGCGAGAGCTGCGACATTGGACTTAGTCAATCGATTAGAATCGCAGCGAGAGCTGGTCGTCTTTTACATTAGATATCGAGTTCTATGATTAATACCTTAGCTTCTATCCTCTATAATCCACCTGCTTGAAACCCTAGATCTAGCATATTTACATTTACATCTAGTTAGTTTATTAGCATATTTCCATATTTACATTATTAGCATATTTCCATATTTACTTTATTTACATATTTCCATATTTACATTGTTAACATACTTCCATATTTACACTACTAGCATATTTCCATATTGCATTTACACCTTCTGATAATGAGTATTTCCTTAAACCAATCACTTGCTACCAATATAAATATAATCACCTAGCTTAGTCTTTAGAAATAAGAAATCTATTGTGTGCCATTGTTCTTTGTGGATTCAATCCCTAAGTACTACACTTGATCTCTCTTGGCAAGAGTATTGTTTTGTGTGTTAGGATTAAGGGTTAATTGATAGTTAATTGTTTAGGATATTTATACCTGCTAGAACAGTAAATACCACGCATGTCAAATTAGGCACTGTTGCCGGGGAACATTGATCGCCACTAGATTTAATTTCTAGGATTTAGTCTAGGTTTTTTACTTTGAATTTACTGATTTTTCTTTTTCTTTGTTTTTCCGGTGCATGCAAAAGAGTATCAGGAGCAACAAAGGACAAGAATTACTGTTATGAGACCCACAACAACTCGAGCGTATGATCCGCAAAGAAAGACAAGAAGCATCGATCGAAGGCACCTACTTAGCATCGACCGACACTTCTTTACGGACAACATCGACCTACATCGGAACTTTAGCATCGACCGATATAGATCACTTAGCATCAATCAACAGCACCTCATACGCATCGATCGACGACAGCAGACGAGTTCAGATGGTTGCGCCTATTATAGTGGTTCAAAACAAGAATGGAGACTTGCATGACCTCAATGGTCATCTGCGTAATGCAGCAGGTCAAAAGATAGACAATCATGGGGCAGTAATCCCTGATACAGAAGCAGAAGAGGCAGACACTGCAATAGCTCAACCTGAAGCTAACGCCCAAGCTGCTCAGAGAACGCTGGATGACTACAACCATCCATACCAGTTCTATGCCAACAGATCCGCTATTCGCCCTCCATATTTTCAGAGAAATGACTTTGAGGGTTACGACATGGGTTACCATACTTGTAGCATAGACACCTTACCATGGGTTACGACATGAGCATCCTATGGATCATCTGGAGCGATTTGAGGATCTAGTGACCGCTATTAAAGCCAATGGAGTCAATGAGGACTATCTTTTCTGTAAGCTCTTCAAGTACTCACTTGCTGGAGAAGCTTCATATTGGCTTAAGCAACTACCACCAGGATCCTTGACATCTTGGACTGACATCAAAAACGCTTTCTTGCGTAACTTCTTCGATGACGCTAGAGCAGAAGATCTGAGGAGCAAGATTGCTACTTTTTCACAAGAACCTTCAGAGTCTTTCAGAAACTCGTGGATCAGATTCAAATCATACCAGAGAGACTGTCCACATCACGAGTGCAACGAAGTACAGCTTCTCAGCACTTTCTTCAGAGGTATTGAATTACAATACCACATGGCTTTGGACACAGCTAGTGAAGAAAATACTAGTACCAGAATCCTTGAAGAAGCCACAAGATTTATTGAGAATTTTGATAGAGTCTTAGAGGGACAGAAGAAGATGACTATGGATTTCAACGGAGAGATAGATGGTCTGTACCTCAACCTCAACACCAAGTTCAAAAACCTCAGCACTCATGTGAGTAAACTGGAGAATCAAGTGATACAAACAAGTGAGACCATCAAGAGGCATGAGAGCTTGATTAAGGAGAAAATCAAGGCTGGGAAAAATCACAAAGGAGAATGCATTTAGTGGAGGTTACTAAGGAGATCATAAAAAATGAGAAAGCCAGAGGAGATTAAGCAATGAGAAGCTTCGTTGGTACATGGTTTCAGAAGAGCAAAGAAGATGTAGACACTTGTTTTCCAAGTGTTGGTCCACCTCCATTCTAGTCAGGAAGTTCATAATGTTGAGCTTAAGACTATAACCAAGCGTTGAGTGGGAGGCAACCCACTGTTTAACTATTTACATTACCTTCCATCGACACCACAAAGGCACCATCGGTCGACTGTGGATCTCGGCCATCGATCGACCACACCCGCCTACCACCGATCGATATAGAGAGAGGGATCGAGTTCTATACTCAAGCTATCTACTTATGATTGGAGTTTTCCTAACCAATCCGGGGCATATTACACTGGGGACAGTGTAATTTAAGTCCGAGTGAGGTTCGCTAACGCTATTTTATTGCTTTTGAGTTTTATTTACTATTTATCAGTTTTTCAAAGAGTTTGATCGAGTCAAGAACAGGACCATGTTCAAAATTTTATTAATGACTAACCACACTTTAGCACCATTCTTAGAAGGTTGTTTGCATAGATTACTAGAGATACCGAAGTGGATCATCGTGCCACTATATCACACTTGCTTAGAAAATTTGAAGGAACCGAAGCTGATTTTCAACACTAATCCTGACATTATTTGCTTGCTTTGGGATTTGGTATACACTGGATCGGATTCCTTCTGCAATTCTGGAAGTTAAAAGTCTGTGTGATTATGATTCCCCTCTCTCTCCCCTTTAGATTAAAAAAGGAGTCAAACAGGATTTGGTGGCTACAACAATTAACGCTTGATTCATATGATCCTAGAAAGAGATAAAGGTCAAAAAGAAGTGAACATGATCTTGTGGCAAAAACCATTAGGGCTTGATTCATGGAAGCCTATCCAAATATCTAAGTCAATTAAAAAAATAAAATAAAATGATACCCTCAAAATAAGGGAGACATTGACTGAGAAGAAGTGAGAAGAGAGAGAGGAAAGAAATCAGAGAAAACTACATGTGTGTTCAGATACTTGCAGAGGTAAGAGTCCATATATCCTTTGATCGATACTCCCAAGGTAAATCCTGCACTTTTATTTTATACAAAGAAATGAAATAAGTAGAGGAGCGAGTAAGACTAGTATTCGCTAAGTGGTTGGTAGAATGGAATTGGTCGCTGTACTAGGATATGGTATAAAAAGTTTCTCTGTTATCGACTTGATAGGATGTGGCTGCAATAGAGTAAGGTGACACTTATGCTTAGATATTATGTGAATCTTCGCTTTTCAAAACCTCTTTCGCATGCTTGTTTGCTTGAGGACAAGCAAAAGGTTAAGTCTGTGGGAGTTGATATAGCTTATTTATTACCAATTTCAGGCCATGTTATAAGCTCTGTTTAAAGTCTATTATGTGTGTCTAGGCTATGTTTTAAGGTCTTTGCAGGTCCAAGCATGTTTTGGAGATATATGGAGATACTTGGAGCTTTTGGAGCATTTAGAGGACAATAATCCATAGCTAATCATTGTTAGAGTCGAAGTACAAGATTGTCGTTGATCGACGACACAACCTTGGTGTTGACCGAAGTTACATGACCTATGTCGATTGATGTTGCACATCTGACATCGATCGATGACCAATTCGCAGACAGCCGATTTCAAGCCCAAGTTACAAACATGACACAAGATTACAAGATTATCCCTGGACAAGTTTTGACCTAGACTTTAGGGTTTTATATTTATATTTTTTTGTATTGCACCAAAAAGGGTGTGCTGTGCTGGAGTTTTGGGTGTTAGTAAGTGTGCTTTGTTGTATGCTCCAGCACTCCATCATAGTTCTAGGATTTATTTGGGGAGATTCGTATTGGACCCCAGTGTTTTATCTATGCATTATATTCAGATTATTATTCTTACTTTGATTATGTCTGAGTAGTTATCAACTAGGTTTAGGGTTTATTAAGGGTATTGATTGACTAGCCAAACAATAGAATTGTTAGGGTTATTATTAGATATACCAATAGAATTGTGTTTATTCCTAGTGTTCTAGAGTAGCTAACTAGAACTATGATAATAGGATAGTTAGGCGCAAGCAAGAGCATTGTCTACCATCGAATTAATCATGTTAAGCTAGGTTGCTAGAAACAAACGACAGTTGATTTAGTTAACTTAGTGAACTTATCGAATTAGGTCATAAAGTTTGACTCAAGGAACCATCGATCGACGCATGATGATTTCCATCGATCAACGGTCATTTCGTGTTAACAAGCGAGAGCTGAGACATTGGACTTAGTCAATAGATTAGACTTGCTGCGAGCGCTGGTCGTGATTTACATTAGATATCGAGTTCTATGATTAATACATTAGCTTCTATTCTCCATAATCCACTTGCCTGAAACCCTAGATCTAGCATATTTACATTTACATCTAGTTAGTTCATTAGAATATTTCCATATTTACTTTATTAGCATATTTCCATATTTACATTATTAGCATACTTCCATATTTACATTACTAGCATATTTCCATATTGCATCTACACCTTCTGATAAAGAGGATTCCTTAAACCAATTACTTGCTAGCAATATAACTACAATCACCTAGTTTAGTTTTTAAAAATAAGAAATATATTGTTTGTCATCGTTCTCTGTAGATTCGATATCTAAGTACTACACCTGATCTCTCCTTACAAGAGAATTATTTTGTGTTTTAGGATTAAGGTTAATTTGATAGTTCATTGTTTTGGATATTTATACCCTTCTAGAACAGTAAATACCACGCATGTCAAACGCCCTAATCAATATGTTCCCAATGTTAACTAAACCAGCCGTTGCATTCGCTTAACAACCTAGCTCAACACAATTATTATTAGGAGTTATTGTTTGCTACTCTAGAACACAAGCAATTAGATCAATTTTGTGGAGGATACAATGAACCACCCTAGCAATTATTCAGAGGTTTATTTAAGACCCTATAAAACCTAGACATAGCCAGGGATTTACTCAGACATGATAGATAAAAGCATAATCACAGAGAATACATGAAATAGAAATCAATATAAAAACCAAAGGAGTTAAAGAGGGCTTTGAAGGAGTTCCTCTCTTCTCTCCCAACCTAAGAGAAAACCTAAAATAATAGAATAGAAAGCATAGCCTAAACAAGGGTTCAAAATCACACATAAATAGGGTTTTAAGTCGGTCAAGGGCATTCAGGTAAATTGTGGTGAATTTTGCGCCTTATTCGGTCTTGAAATTAAAATGGACCGTGTACGCGCATCAGTGTCAAGGGACACCAAGGAAGTAGTGTCGATCGAAACTCCTTCTAAATCAAGAAAGTTTTCTCTCGCGAGACATACATACCACTCTTCAGTCAAACGGGCATAAATTTTGATCCAGGATCCTGATTGACCTAAAATCAGTGGCATTGGAAAGCTAACTCAAAGCTACCTCGTTTATCAAAAGACGAGATAAATTTAACCGTGGGAAGTTCTCCATCCATAGCAGAAATTCTGACGAGTATATATAGTTCTGCACCTCAAAAAGCACCATAATCACAAAAGTTCTCCAAAACATACCTAGACCTGAAAATACTCTAAAACATACTTCAACCACATATGATATACTCAATAAAAGACTTATAACATGGTATAAAAGTGGTAAAACCATCGTATATCATATGTTAACAAAAGAGAATATATATTAATCATGAGAGATCATAGAGATATAACCATCAATCTAAGAATCATATTAATGCCGTACATGTGTGCGGTCTGTCCACCTAGTTGGATAGTAAACAGACTGAAAATAGATAGAATTTGGTCTATAATGAGATAAAATTGAACAAAACCTATTGAACAAGATAAAATAGGTATATGAATAATATATGAATTTGGTATATATAAATAAGAATGATTATATTTTTTTTAACAAAATAGTCCGATATTAATATAATTGAAATATAAAATAAAACCGCCAACTATATTTAATAACGCAAACCAATTTCACTTTCAAAATTTCATTTGTAAACCGATTTATTGATATCTTATTTTCAATTATGTGGTACAAAATATATGCTGACAAATCTTTATGGATCACAGATTTAAATATAAAATATTATATTAAATTAATATCAAAAAAATTAATACAAAATTTAAGATGATTTTACTAATAATTATTAAATTAATCAAAAAATTTAAATGTTTGTTTTAATAAAATAAAATATTAGTTTAAATTTTAATAAAAATATAGAAAATGATCTTATTAGATGAAATTTTAAATAAAATATAGGAATATATATTTGACTTGTTGTTTTAGATTAGTTCAAATATTTATACGAAAATTCATTTGATCAACTTGGTAAGGAATTTTCCATATAAAAAATCACATATGAAAGAAGTCATGACTCCTATATTAGTAGATAAGATTATCTTTTCTTCAGTGGTTTTATATTATTTATATTTAAAAAATAAAAATTTATTTTTAATAAGATTTTAAAATAAGTTGTTAAAAATGTCTAACTTATTTTAAAATCTTATTTTTAACGTAAAGTGGTTTTAACAACGAGAGTTTTCCTTCTAAAATTACGTGGACTTTACAAAAAATGTCTAGTTTTTACACTTAGTAAAATTTAAATTTTTAAAATTTATTAAGTCATACACTTTGGGTTTTAACTTTTCATTCAAACAACTACTCTTTTCATGCACAAATACACTATCTCACAATGACGATTACATCATGTCCAAAATTCTGTCATTATAATAGACATATCTCACAATGACTATTACATCATGTCCAAAATATAAATGACTTTAGACACATGACAACTCGAAACACTTGAGTTCTTAAAAAATACTTGCTAAAAATATCTTTGAGAATGCAAAATAGAACATGATATTTAATCGACTAAGGGGTGAACATGATGTTTCTTTGCCTTGAACCAGTCATTGTTAATATATATCGATTTTACTTGACTAGGAGGTGAAAGTGATGTTTTGAACCACATGTTCTTTGATGTAAGTCATGAGAACAACTATAACATAGATTCATTCTCTCAGAGAATTAGGTTTTTTGTTGTGTTCATTTTGTATTTGAACAAGCCTGGTTAGTAATGAGTAAATTTGGAGAACATAGCCTCACTTTCATTGTTCTAGAAACGACTTCATTTCACATTGACAAGGTGATTTTCATTTAACATGTACACTAAAAAAAACATGTCTCTAATGAGGAAAGATTACGAGGAAAATGTTTTCTTGTAACTAAAAGACCATGTTACAACCACTTTACGAAAAAATTCAGATTTTTTGTAAAGTCCACGTAATTTTAGAAGGAAAAATCTCGTTGTAAGATATACATGTTTATTTACGAGGAATGTAGATGGCTAAAGAAAATTGGTCGTAACGTAGTTGTAATGTAACAACTTTTTATGAGATCTTTTATTACATCTCTTTAACGAAATATTTATAACCATAATTTAGGTAGAAGCATGTTTTAAGTGTGCTAAATTTTGTTGTAAGATAGTTGTCAAAGAGATGTAAAAGACTTACAAAATATTTGCTTGTAAAATAGTAGGTAAATTTTCATCTACCAAACTCAAAATTTCCTATATATTTTCTATTTGTCTTAGAAATGAAACACATCAAAAAAAAGAACCCAAAATGTGAAAAATAAAATGTAGGGGGATGGAAATATTTACGAGTTAAGGAGTTGGATGTATACACACAAAGATTATGACGAAAGAGTGTCGGCGAAATTTCTCAACAGACCGGAGATATTCATGTAACAGGCTGGTAGTACACCGATCATGCAGGAAAGTTGTAAGATGTTCAGTCCTTGTCACAAGTGCAAGAATACAAAATTTTCTAGTAGTGAAACCGTATAGAAGAATTTAGTAAATAGAGTTTTTACACCATATTACTATATTTGGTTTCAACATGCAGAGGGTTATGGTGGAATAAAGCTAGTAGTAGTAATAATAATAATATTAGGGATTTTGGTAATATGAAGAACTGATTCATTTACATGGATACAGATTCATTGTTTGAAACTACTGCAACAATAGATGATGAAGTTAGAAATATTCAAGAAACTAACTTGGATACAAAAAGCTTTTATGAAATGTTAGATCATGTGAATCAGCTAAACATAATTTACTTGATAGAACCTAACTTGGATACTCTTTAAATTATCTCTAGCAGCTAGAATGATGAATATTAAAATTGATCATAATTTACTTGAGAATTGTTGGATGCATGAGCAGGGTTATTTAAAGAGTATTTGTATGCAAACAACGTGTTTGCTGATTCTTGTTATAAGATTTAGAAAATTGGTTTAGTCTTGGGTTGCCCTTAAAGATGGTAGATGTTTGCATCAGCATTTGCATGATATATATTGGAGAGACGATAAGAGGCTACAAGAGTGCTTCTTCTGCAAGAACACACGATTCAAACTGCTAGGACGTGAGCGTAATAAGGTACTGTAACTAAGGATGTTGTACTTCCTAAGTACAAACAGGTTGAAAAGGTTATATCAATCTGTGAGGACTGTTGGAGCGATGAGATGTCATGTTTAACATGTCCAGAGGAATGAAGGGGTCACTCACCTATCAGATGCAAGAGCATGGAAATATTTCAATATAATACACCCAAATTTTGATAGAAATATTCGCAAAGTTTATATTGGGTTATGCACATATAGATTTAGTCCATTTGGAATATTTAAAAACAATATTCATTGTGGCCAGTTATTCTTACAATGTACAACTTGCCACTGGAGATGTGCATGGAAAGAGAATTTCTATTCTTGAGCATATTAGTACATGGTTATAATCATCCAAAACAGTCGCTAGATGTGTTTCTTCAACCATTGATACAATAGTTGAAGGACTTGTGATCAGTGGGGATCAGGATGTATGATTTTTCTATGAAGAACAATTTTACAATGCGAGCAGTTATGTTGTGGAAGATAAGTTACTTCCCTGCATACGTGATGTTTTCTGGATGGATAACATATCGGAGGTTATCTTGTCTATATTGTCTTGGAATGACAGATGTGTTTCAACTAAAAAATGGTACGAAGACATGTTGGTTTGATAGTAATCATTGATTTCTCCCCATTACGCATCCGTAACGAAGTAACAAGACATATTTTAGGTACAAAAGAGTTGTACTAAAAAAACAGTCCATCATAGGGGTAATTGCCATGTTCCCAGAAATATTTATTATTATGCGATTCAGCACAATTGGCACACGAAGAGTATGGTTTGTAGTTGCCATATTTGAAGAATCATCTTTGCGGCACAACCTGGATGTGATGCATTTAGAGAATAATTTTTTGATAACTTCATGAATACAATACTTAATGTCCAAGGGAATAGAAAGGACAACTAAAGCCAAGGTTATACTTATTAATATTTTCTTAAGAAATAAGCTACATATCAAAACAAATGGAAAAATCCTTGTTCCTATATTCAGATTATCATGAGAAGCAAAGTCTGTGTTGTTCAATTGGGTCGCATCAGAAGTGAATTTCTCGGTTGGTTACGTTTTAAATATGTCTAGTGTGTTGAAAAAAGTCAGAGTTTCTCAGTGATGAAGATTCATGATTGTCATGTATTTATCAACGAGTACTTCCATTTGTACTTGCTGAGTTGCTTCTAACAAATGTACATAAACACTTGCAGGTTATTATTTTTTTAATATTAATTTCATTATTACTTTCATATTTAATACTTATAACTACTAATGGTTTTTGTTTTTGGTATATAAGCCATTCAATCATTTTTCAGGGATTTGAGCAAACATATTCTAAATAAAGATGTCATCCAACAGCTTCGTGAGAACATTCCGATCTTATCGTACAACTTGGAGAAGATATTTTCTCCATCCTTTTTTGATGTCATGGAACATCTCGCAGTGCACCTTACTTCTAAGGCATTACTTGGTAGACCTGTTAATTTCTGGTTGATTATCCATATGGGCAATAAATAAAGCATTTGAAAGGAAAAGCTAACAAAACTTTCAAAGGTGGAAGGTTCCATAGTTGCTGGACGTTTGAAAGAAGAAACATCTCACGTGACATCGTACTACTTTGTACAAAAAGTACGTACCTGAAGAAAAGCTACCAGAATTTAAGACTTATATAATGCATGTGTGAGTTGTTTAATTATTATAATTACTTGGGAACTTGAGGATTAACATAAAAATGGGGTTTAGGGTTTAAAGGGTTAAGGGACTTAGGGGTAAAAAGAGAATGGGGTTTATGATATGGGATAATAAGTTAAAGGATTTGGGGTTTATGGACTCGAATTTTAGGGGTTCAGACATAATCCTCGTAATTTTGTCTTAACACAAAACACGGGACATGGTATTTTCCTCGAAACACATGTTCATTGTAACTTCATTAAAATGTGAAAACGCAGGATGTGGTACTTTCGTCTTAACACATGTTCCTCGTAACGAAAAATACGGAACACGGTAAAGTCCATAAAAAATTACGATGAACCCGATGTCCTTTTATAAACCCGAGACACTTCGCCTCATCCTCCTCGTCTCTTCCTCTGCACTCTCTCCCTCCTGCAAGAAAAAGGTTTTTTTTTAATATTGTTTAGGTTGTTAGATTAGATGATTAATTTAGGTGGTTAGACTAGATTTTGGAACCAGACTACGTTATGGAATTTATAATATTGGGTTATTGAATTAATAAGATTAGTTTATGGATTTTTGTAGATGGCCCCTAGGAAACGTCCTCCACCCCATTACAGCGAGACATTCGGCACAGGCCATATTGGCACTTCTAGTTCAGTCCCGACACCTTCTTCAGTTCCGGACATTGTTGCTTACTCTTATTTTTCTCAAAGACGTTTCTGGAAACGTCCTTCTGTTGCACAACAGATGCCTCCTCCTGCTCCATATATGTCTCTTCCTCTTGTTCCCAATGATGCCCTCCTGCCCCTTCAACCGGAATTCATCCCGATTAGCTGGTGCCGTCAGGTGCACCTTATACTCGATACACCATCGAGGATGTTCACGCCTACCCGGGACAAGAACTTTCTGATATCATGGACACCGATCATCCGCCTGAAACTTTCTAATTATTTTTAACAGAAATTGTTTTTTTCTAATGAGTTACTATTATTTTCAGGTTTGGAGTTGAGTGTCGTGTCGGACAGAATGTTTCTGACACGAGCAAAGGCTATTTTGTCGAGGCCCATACAAATTGGACTCTGACACCGGAGCGCATTAGGACCACGTGGTTCAAATGTAGTGTGGTTAGTTTTATTTATGTTATATTTTTAATTAATTTTTCTAATATTTTTTTTTAATTTCTTGGTTTCAGAAACAAATGGAACTGGTCCTTTTCGATAGACGAGTGCGTGAAGGCAAATTTGTTGCGAAAGAAGAGACCCGGTTAACAAACACCATCTCAGATTGGAAGGACCGGTGGGAGTACCATGAATATGAAACAAAACCTAGGATCCTCATGAGGGATGATTGGGATGGGCTCATCACCTACTGGAAGAAGTCCTAGTCCATTTGATTCTCCTCGTAGTGTTTTGTTTCCATAGTATGAGGGATGAGAACGGTCATTTGCCGATGATTCACACTACCGGCAAAAAGCTTCATGGTGGTGTCCGTATAAATCTTGTAAGTATTTATTTTATTAATACTTTTATTTTATTAATACAATTCTTTTCAAACTATTTTTAGGCCGAAAATATGGGAATACTCACATCTCTATCCGTGTTTTGCAAATATATCCACCAGACATGGAGTGGGAATTTTTTGGATCCTCGGTCAGAAAAGATCTACAGCAACGTCTATGCTTTCGCATAAAACGGAAACGGTTGACTTATCACCAAATCGTCTCGTCTATACGAGTAATTGGAACTATTTTATAAAACTGACATCGTACCAAAGGTGTTGTTTCATAGAATTCGTAAAAACATTTAAGTCAAAAATGGCCCGAAAAGGGTCTATAACGCGGCTAAAAGCCCACTTACGATTTTAGACGACATCGAGCCGAAGGATATTATGAAGGCATATCTATTATTCGCGGAAAAAGATAAATTTCAAGTTCAAAGATAAATGTGAAGTTTCAAGGGATAGTCATGAAGATCGAAGAAAAATGGAATATTTATGTGAAGCGATACACTCAACCCGCGGGCAGAAAATGAAAGGGAAAATCGACATAGGAGGAGTATATAAGGGATGCTAAGGCGAGAGGTTCAAAGGATGATTCTTTAAACTCTATAACTCTCTGCACTTAGAAACCTTAGGCTTTATTCTCGACAAGTTTGGTTTCTATGACTGGCACTCGATTACTAGACAAACTCGCCCAGGCAGTTCGATCTCTTGTTGAATTATTTTTTAATTGAACTACGTTCGACTTGATCCGCGGATGGGGTGCGTAGGCAGCCTTCATAAGGTCCAGTCCAAAATCTTTAAAACAGTTTTGGTCTTTTTCGTCTAGTGCTAATCGATTTGCGATAACATAGATTTTTCTCGACGTAGGTGGTAGTGCTAGCAAACTTAGTTTCATTTTACTGCTTGTGTTAGATGATTTCCTTTTCAATCACATTTCCATACAAACTTCTTGTATGCTTTTGTTTCTGAAACGCTCATACGCAAATTTGAAATAAATATCATTTTTTTCTAAATTCTTTTTGTTATCTTTCCATATTTTCTGCATTTATTTGGTCATTATCGTTGGCTCTTGCAGACAATCTGGACCTCAAGGGAAGTTACGGTTTCCTGCCTTTCCTTTGATTACGGAAATCTATGGGGTGAATTTCGGTTCCCACGGTTTGGCACTAGAAGGAGGGGGGAACGGATTACTCTAACTCATGGCCACAAAATTTCTTGATTGAAATGATGTCTGGAAATATGAAAGAGAAAATCGCAGCACTGACTGCTCCTATGACCAACGCTTAGGCAAAAGACATAGTGCTCGACAAAATCGAAAAACCACGGGAAGAGCACCGAAATGAGCTCGTGATTTCTCTGTCTAAATAGAAAGGCCAAAGATAAAATTTATCAAACCCCATAAAAAAATTTGCATTGCCGAGTTGGAGAAATCTCAGCACGTAAAGGTTCAACCAAAAGACAATTTCCGAAAACTTTGAGGAAAAATAAAACTTGGTCTTCTCAAAATCGCAGAGAAATCTTAGGTTACTCGCAGAGAAGGAAGCACAGAAACCGGGTTCGCAAGTCAGCGCTGCACTTATTCCAAATAACCTCCATAAAAGTCTTCAAAGAAATAAAACTTACTCTCCTCGAAATCGTGGCGAAAATCTAAATTACTCGTAGAAATAGAAAATCAGCAACGAGTTGCCAATTCCCCACTGTTGTATGTCTTTCGAATAATTTTTGAAGAAACGAAGTTGATCTCAGTTGAATCACTCGAAACCAAAAACAGCTGACAAAGACTAAACTAATCAAATCGGGAGATCAAATTTATGTGGGGTTTTGTCTCACTTTCAAATTAACTGTATTTCCCACTTTTACTCTCTCAAATAAGAGGTCCAGTGTAGTACTTAGGGATCGAATCCACAAAGACTCTAGAATTTCACAATAGACTTATTGTTTTCGAACTAAATCTAGATGAATTATAACAATAACAATAAAACAAATTTCATGATTGATTTGGTTTGTGAGGATTAAATTAAGAGATTAGAATTAGGGGAAATACTTAGGTAAGATTAGATACTACAGATTAATAGATTGCTAGGGTTAGGTTTTAGGAGATCTCTCTCGCGCATCTTAGCTGAGTAATGATCGATGCCCAACAGGTAGTGTTGATCGATGCTCATTCTAAACATTACTGGTTTCGTGGTTTGATAGGTTCTCTAAACTACCAATTAATTAGATTGTTTAAGATAGATTCCAGGTTATAACCATACTCTCGCTTGTGCAATAGAATCCTAATTTCTAAGGTTAATGTGATCAAGTTCAACTTAGCATTAAGAATAACTTAAACAAAGAACCAAGAGGATTACCCTAACAATTGTACAAAATCAGCAGTACAATATTACCATTGAATAAACTTATATCTAACATTGAACTACTCAGACATAGAAATAAAGAACATGAATCAATTCTGAATAAATTGCATAGAATAAACTGAGTAAAAAGATAAGGAGTTCAATATCTTCTTTGTAATGATGGTCAGATTTTTCTCTCCAATAAATGTAGTAATGTGTTCCAACTCTCAATTCTAATACCCTTGTGTAACTTAGAAGACAACTATTTCTTAGGTCCCTTAAGATTTATTCAAAGCTAAGATAGAAAACCCTAATAAATAGTCTAAATTTCGGCCATGGACTTGTCTTGCAAATAATAAAACTTCTGGGTAAAACTTGTAATTTCTCAAGCCTTCACCAATCTTGCTGTCGACTTGGCTGTCGATCGATGCACAGTGTGTGACGTCGATCGATGGTCCCTTCATAAATGTGGATCCGACTCTGAGTTTCTGCTGAGCATCCTAAATGCTCCAAAATAGCCCAAAAACTCCAATCGCTTCCAATGAGTACATGGACCTGTAAATACTCTAAAACAGTACCAAATGCATATAGAAGACTCTAAAATTCTTTATATTTTATAGGTGAAATAGGTAAAATTCATGGTATATCAACTCCTCCCAGACTTAACCTTTTGCTTGTCCTCAAGCAAACAAAGCATGTGTAAGAGGTTTTGAAAAGCGCAGACTCACATAATGTCTAAGTATAACTGTCACCCTACTTTATTGCAACCACATCCTATCACCTCAATCACAGATGAACTTTATAAACCATATCCTAGTATAGCAACCAAATCCATTCTACCAAACAACTTAGTGAATCTTAGTCTGACTCGCCCCTCTACTGATTTCATTTCTTTGCATAGAATAAAAGTGCAGGCTTTCCCTTTGTAGTATCGTTAAAAGGACACATGGATTCTTACCTCTGCAATTCTGGACAACTAGGGACAAAATCTTGCCTGATCCCTTTCTTCACTCTTCTATCTCTTCTCTAAATCTTTTTGAATCTCAAACTTAATGGACAATGATGCTGATAAAGTCCTTCTTGCCATCTCATTTTCAAATATATATATATATATATATATATATATATATATATATATATATATATATATATATATATATATATATATATATATATATATATATATATATATATATATATATATATTATATATATATATATATATATATGTTTAAGAAAGTTGTAGCGAACAATGGGGTCATCAGTAATGTACGCATCCCTCTCTTCCAACAATGTGTGGTCGTTCCTTTGAATTAGAATAATGGGGTCATCGGTAATGTACCTACCCCTCTGAATCTTGGAAAGTCATCTCAATCTTTAATACTTAAATGGATGCTTGAAGAGAGAGAGACAAACACACACACACACACACACACAGAGAGAGAGAGGAGAGAGAGAGAGAGAGATAGAGAGAGAGAGAGAGAGAGAGAGAGAGAGAGAGAGTTGGGAACCAGAGGTCCAATGACTTGTACCTACAGACTTGCAGAAGGAATCCGATCTAGTGTATATCAAGCCGCAAAGCAAGCAAATAATGTCATGATTAGTGTTGGAAATCAGCTTCGGTTCCTTCAAACTTTATAAGCAAGTGTGATATAGTGTTAGGATGATCCACTTTAGTATCTCTAGCAATCTCTGTAAACAACCTTCTAAGAATAGTGCTAAAGTGTGGTTAGTCAATAATAAATATCAATCATAGTCTCCTTCTTGACTCAGTAAAAACTTTTATAAAAAATTGTTGAAAACTTATATAATTATAGAAATATAATTCAAAAACAAATAAATATAATTAGCGAACCTCCCCTATACTCAAATTACAATTTCTCCAGTGTAATATGTCTCGGATTGGTTTAGGAGAAATTAAATTATAAGGAAACAGTATTAGAGATAGTCGAATGTACCAACTCTAATGGGAGCATCAATCGATGGCAGTAAGTGAGTGTCGACCGATGGTAAACCATCACCGTCGATCGACGGTGTATGGGTGATATCGATCGATGGTGGACTCGATATATCTAATGTGCCTTTCTTGCTAAGGTATAGAAAATACCTTGATGATTGAGTGATTTAGTGAACTAGACAGGTAGAAAGGGCAAAAAACTCGAGTGATATAGACTCAACAACAAGCAAAATCAGCCAAAATTGGGGTGAGAAGTCGGGTGTTTACTCGTGTGTGTTTTTGGCGGGTTTTAGAGAAAAGTGATTTATGAATTGGGGTCGTGTCAAATTAACCAAATCGACACATGACCATCGATCGACGGTCCTATAGGGGCATCGATCGATGGTCTGTTCGGTGACTCAATACTCACTTAAGACATTTGTAAATGCATCAATAATTATATATTTATTATTAATTAGATAATTATTGCTATTATAAATATTTCTTATTTTGTTTTATTTTTGTTTTATTTATGTTATTTTTTTTTATATATTTATTAATTATATATATAGTACTTAGTGGGTTTCCTCCCACTCAGAGATTGTTTAAATTCGTTAGTTAACGAAAAAATGGGTTTATCCTTCGAGGTTAGGCACCTCTAGACGCATGGTCTGAGTATGCGGAATTTCAGCTCTACCACAATAATGTTTCACTCGCTAGCCATTCACCATGAAATCCTCTCCTTTAGGATTACATAGGACAATTGTCCCGTAAGGCGTAATTTCTTTTATGGTGAAGGGTCCGGACCAACGAGAACGTAGTTTTCCAGGAAGTAGAGTTAACCGAGAGTTGTACAAGAGTACTTGATCGTTCGGTTCAAAATGCCGTCAAATAATTTTCTTCTCGGATAGGCTTTCGCTCTCTCCTTGTACAATTTTGAGTTCTCGTTGGCGCGATATCTGTTTTCTTCAAACTCATTTAGTTGAATTAATCTCTTTCTGCCGGGGTTTAGCATCAAAAAATTTTTGTGGCCCATTCGGCTTTATGCGCTAGTTCTACAGGGCGATGGCAACCTTTTACATAGATTAGGTGAAATGTGGTAGTTCCTAATGGTGTTTTAAACGCTGTTCGGTATGCCCAAGGTCCATCATCTAATTTCAAAGACCAATCTTTACGGGTTGATCCTACCGTCTTTTCTAGGATTTCTTTGATCTGACGGTTGAATACTTCTACTTGTCCGCTGGTCTGGGGATGATAAGGTGTAGCTACTCGATGGTGAACTCCATGTTTCTTGAGTAGTTTTCGAACACTTTTTTAATGAAGTGGGTACCTCCATCGCTTATTACGATTCGTGGAACTTTAAATTTGGGAAATAATACTCTTGAAGAGTTTAACGACTATTGCAACATCATTTTTAATAGTTGCTATCGATTCCACCCATTTAGATACATAGTCTACAACGACCAGTATGTATTTATTTCTGTGCGAAGAAAGGAAAGGGCCCATGAAATCGATGCCTTAGCAATCAAACACTTCAACTTCAAGTATGAAATTTTGTTCCATTTCGTTTCTCTTGCTGCTTTTTCCTCTTTTTGGAAGGGGTCGCATTTCGCTACGTAAGCTTGAGCATCTCTAAACATAGATGGCCACCAAAAGCCTGCTTGTATGATTTTTGAAACTGTCTTAAACTAGTGAAATGTCCATCGTAAACAGATCTTTGACAATGATATAAAATATCTGGAGTTTCGTTTTCGGCAACACATCGTCTGTAAGTAGACCGTCATTGTAATCGGGCTCATTCTCGTCCGAAATCGTAAGTGGACCTTTTGTTGTGTTTTTCACCTTTACGGGTCCTTTGTGACTTAAGCGTTTTACGATTTCTTTCAGAGAAATTACGTTTCATACAGTGTTGGTTTATGTACCGTTAAAACCGATTGTATAGTTTAGATAACAATGGTGTTAAGTTAAATGTTACCGTTTCATACGACCAATTCTGCGTTTTTAAGAGAAGACAAGTATTTGTTATTTTTATCACAAAATCTCAACGAAACTCCTATCGAGACAATATGAGAAGCATTTTTGCTCACGATCTGAAAGTGAGATTGATGAAAGGAGATGGTCTCATCACCCAAGGGCGATGAGATGTTGTCATTGTCTCGTCTCCCACGGGCGACGAGCCTCAAGGATGGTCTTGTTGCCCATGGGCGACGAGACGTTGTTCTTGTCTCACCACCCACGGGCTACGAGACTCAAGGCTGGTCTCGTCGCCCGTGGGCTACGAGAATTTATTCTTGTCTTATCGCCTAGGATGACGAGACATTGTTCTTCTCTTGTCCCCAACGGGCAACAAGAATCAAGGTTGTTCTCGTCACCCGTGGGCGGCAAGACGTTGATCTTGTATTGTCGCCCGCTAGCGATGAGACTCAAGGCTGGTCTCGTCGCTCGTGGCCGACGAGACATTGATCTTGTCTCGTCGCCCATACAACGAGACTTGAGGCTGGTCTCATCGCCCATGGGCAACGTGTCTCAGCTTTTTTTTTGCAATGTTTGAAATTTCGTGTACTCTGATGCTTATTTATGGGATATTTCTGAAGTTATTTGAGTCGAGCTCCTTTAAAAGATGCTTAGCAGTTCTCAGTGTTGATTTCGAAGTTACCAGTTTTGACCCCAACAATATGCAGTGTACAGCAGCGTAGATGCAGGGACTCGAGATTCCACTTCCACCATCCCGTTCTGCCAAGGAGGAAGCGAGTATGCCACACGGAGCAGCTCCAATTACTTCGACAACATCGGCCTCCTCTAGTTATATTTTCGTGTTTTGTATTAAAATTTTAAACCTTTAATAATATTTATAAATCGTTTCCTTAATTTTTTTAATTATTTAATTTTAAATCTTGGTTATTTTAACAATACTAAATATATAAAAATCGAATTAAATCTTTTTTTAGTTTACGAGTCTTTTATGTCGATATTTTTGTTAACTACTTGTAAAGTTTACGACAAATTTATAAGGAAGTCCTTGTGAACTCGTCATAAGCATTACGACGAATTAACAAGTTAATCCTTATAAATTCATCGTAAATTTTATGATTATTAGCGAATAAACATTGATATTTCACGGGCAACTTTACAAGGAACCTTTACGACGAAACTTAACCATGGGTTTACGAGGAATTGGTTTTCTTCGTGTTAACGACGAAAACGATTCTTCGTAACTGAAATAAGGAATTTACGACGAATCTTCCATTTCAATGGGTGATTTACGACGAAAATTGTCGTGTTTAATTCACCGTAACTGTCCTATTACGAGAAAATAACGACAAAAACTGCACTCATAATAGATGTTTTTTTGTGTAGTGGTATATTAAGATGTATCTTGTGATACTCCACATATCTTACACAGCTTGGTGTCAAATCGTTAAAAGCAAATTCTTATCATTAACACATACATGAAGAACTTGTAATCATCGTAGGAACTCGTCAGAGACCAAAGTCTCGAGTGCTCTTTTCAGATTCCACTTGAATTTGCTTTCCCTTGGAACCTAGATCTTGGGAACTTCAATCACCCTGGTAGGACTACCACCATGCATCCTCTTAATTTATAGGCTTTAAGCCCATTCATATTAATGATTTACAGCTTCATCTCGAGACAAACCTCTAGTAAATCAATCCAAAGGTTGTCGTTTGATTGAATATAATCTAGTGTGATTAACTTTATATAAAGCTATGAACTTGTATTCCTTGTTATGGCTTACAAAATTTGTTTTGGAAAAATTCCAAGACACTGCTATACACCAAGTGTAAAGACTTCCACTCATGAATTTGAGTTTTTGGAGTTAAAAATCCAGTTGGCATCAGTATAACCTTCTAAAACTGTTGGTTCTTTACCATAGTGCAGTATATAACTTTTGTATAACATTGATATTTCAATACTCTAGTTATGGCTTTGTAGTGTATATGAAATGGATTACTCGTCTAGTGACTAAATACATTACCTACATGAGCTATATAAGGTCTAGTGCGATTCAACAAGTACATTAGACTTTTGATTACAAGAGCATACTCTAAAGTTTGCTAAAATATGACTTTTGAGCACATCTTTAACGTACAAACAAAAATAATAATAAGATTGGAGTATATTTGAAATGCACTTATCACATTCATTAATGCTGAAACCATTTGACATCTTAACAAAGTCAAAATTTTTGTGTCATTTCTTGAGAGCTTGTTTAGTCTTTATAATGATTGTATAACAGACTTTTTGTTATTTTATTGGACAACAAACCCTTTGGTTATTTAATATAAATTTCATCTTCTAAATCACCATATAGAAATATAGTTTTACATCCATTTGATGGAATTTTTAGCTCGTGTAATGCTACAATACCTACCAGCAGTCTAGTTGAAGTTATTCTCGTTAATGGAGAATAGGTGTCAATAAAATCTAAGATCATAATTGCCTGAAAACCTTGCACCACAGGCCTAACCTTGTACTTATCAAATTGATGTCCGGCGTTTCTCATTTTTTTATAAAAGAAATTACACCCTAAGGCTTTAAACCCTTGTGGTAAATTTTGTTATATACCATATATGAATTGCATAATGGAATGGATTTTAAATATTGACTGCTTCTTTCCTCGAAGGTGCATGCGTCTGATATAGACATAGCTTATGGTAAATTTTGTGGTTCATTCTTAACAAAAAAAGACTATTAAGAAAATCCTCACCATATGATTTTAAGCTTTTGGGGTCTTTTGCTACGTCTAGGGCTCATCTTCAAATATTTATGCATCATCAAATGATGTGCCAGACATACTTGCATCATTCATTGAGGTGATTGCATCTCTTTCTTCCCGAGTTTGGGTTGGAATACCTTTCCAAAACATATGGTGTTTTAATAGTGGTATTGTGTGCTATTTTGTTGAGTATATAACTTTTGGTAAGCAATTCCCCACCCCCCCCCCTCCCCCGCCCGTCTCACATGTTGTTGGCTAAATTAGATTCATGCAAACACCGAATTCATCATTTCTTTAACAGTTTAGTTTTTTTTTTTTAACTCCATTGGATTCAGGGGAACAAGGAGCATCAATTTGATGGATTATGCCATGTAATTTGAAGAACATATCAAATGGTCCATCATATTCACCTTCTATATGAACTTAGAACTATGTTTTGAGTTGTATTGAGTTAGTTTTCATCATCTAAGTTTATTGTCCTTCATTTTCCATGTTTCATCTTTGCATCATAGCAAATAGATAAAACAATATTTTGTTCTATCCTATTCAAAATATTTATTTTCATATTTATTTTGAACAAATTTTAAATCACACAAAATTCACAAAATTCTGTGAATATAATTTAGAGGTTCACCCATAGAGCTGTTAGTTGGGTTAGCCCTGTGATTTTTAGAAATAGATGAGAGATTATACGGGAAACATGATGAACATTCTCA
>CAJHQQ010001893.1:0-78941 GCA_905132885.1 Moricandia moricandioides
GATGTTGATATTAGAAGTAAGTAATCAGATTTTTTGGTACCAAAATGGTAGTTAGTTTTGATGCTTCCTTCAGAAATATTTATCTGATAGTTTTTACTTATGTACAGAATAGTCCATTGTTTATGAGGAAGTGGCGAGTATCTTAATTTGAGGTGAAATTTTAGAATTATTTTGAACTATTATTTGTTTGTAAGGAAATTGTATTATTTGTGAATTTACATGTTCTGATATTTTTTATAATAAAAAGAGAAGGGATAGTAAGTAGAAAGTGCATTTTCAGGGATTGCATTTTTATTATTAGGAATATTGAAAATAAAAACATTTTACGATATTTTTATCTTGTTTGAATTTTGGGTTTATTTGTGCAGAATGGCTGAGTTTTATTACATATGGTTTGTTTAAATTCAGCAACTCTTGATATCATCGTTGCTGGTATATATATAGTGTTATCTTTCTTTTGATGCTCTTTGAGGTTGATTTCTTATCAGCTATATCTTTTCAACTTCTTTTGAACCTCGAGAGATGCTTTTAAGTCACATACATCTTAAATGATGATTGGTGCCAAGTACGACTCTTTCTTTCGAGCTTGAAATAATTTGTTTGCTTTCTTTTCTCTTTAAGTTTTCATCAAATTCTCACGCCTATTCTTCAACATAACCATTGAAACCGGGAGATCCTCTGTCTAAACAGAACGTTACTTTTGACTTCAGCTAAACTCTTGCACTGACTTACCGTCTATCACGACTTGGTTCTGAGATATCGGGTAAAAAGCCTAAGAAGTTTTCTCCTCATTAGGTTCTCTTTCTCTAGATATAGTAGATCCATGGAAAAAATAAACCATCATTTCATTTTCTATTTTCTATATTGTAGGAACTTAAAAACCCGATGACAAAAGATACATTTAATTGCACCATTTATTCATTAAGCGCAGGAGAGAACAACCAACACCAAGAAAAAACTCCAAAGAAAAGCAATGGCTTACAATGAAGATGGTGATGATGCCAACGACGGTGACAGAGGTTGGAAAGACGAAGGCATCAGTGGTATGCCACTGCTCCTGCTCTTGCTATAGATTACTACTGTATATACAACGGAAAAAATAGAAACTCATAATCACAACAATTTAGGGCGTTCTTAACCAGAATGTAGAGTATGATTTCTCAAAACATTAGTAAGAGACGAACGTATTAGTACATACGCTATGATCTTTTGTAGAATGAGACAAATAATAGAAGTAGAAAAATATTAGAATAGGCGAGCTTGTTTTGTTCAATTTGATATTTTAGATAATATTCGCTTAACATATAATGCTATTGGTACTTATTTGTTTCCTCTCATTGTTTAGGACTTTGTTTGTGAGCTTATTTTTCAGAGTTTAATGGTTAGTGTAATTGTTTAATTTGTTGGTGATTATCATATTCTTAAAACTATACTTTAGTTTTTGGTGGGTTGTTCCATCTCTGATAACTGATTTTTCTTAGCCTCTTCAGAATGCTTATATGTTACATTGGTTGCGTTTGATCTAACATTTCTTATCAAGAAAAAAAGATATACAATACATCATACTACCAAAGTAAATTATTTTGTTAAATTTATTTGAAAGACATGTATATTGATATATTACATGATTCCCTAAAGAAAGTGACAGTTCAAAAAGTAATGAAAACATGGAAAACTGAAACCAAATCAACCTGTTCCTCAAAAAGAAAAACAATTTGACAGAGTTTATTACAAAAATGATTCATCGCATCACGTCGGTAGAGCTAAACCAAGAGTTAAGATGTTCTGAACCAACTAAAATGACGGATCAACATTTCAAGGTACAATGGTAAAGAAAGGCTGCAAATTTCTTACTCTTTAGTAGCTTGGTCAGCTTTCTTTATCTGGAACCATTTCACTCCACCCTCAACTCTTGATGATGTGGTCTCGTGGCTTGCAGTGGTTGTTACTTGTTACGTTGCGGGGAGTAAAACCGATTATGAAGCTCATTTTTGAGGGAGTTAATATTTCCTATGGAGGGAGAGGAATGCACGTCTTCATTCCTCTCTAAAACCGGCACATATTCTTGTCAAGGAAGTTCAACTGCACATGAGGGCTCGCCTTCTTGGTCTAGATCAAGAAGCTGCTTCTAAGAGGCTAAATTTGGAGATTGTGCCACCACATCGTCAGTGACCTACAACCTTCTTATCATTGTGGTTTGATGTGTTCCAACTGTGATTTATCATTAACCTCATCTTATTTTCAAGCTTCTACTTCACAAACATTTCTTACTTGTTTTACTACCTATCTCTTGATCCAAGTTGTAACGATGTCTCTAATGAGATACCACTAAGAGAAAAGCATTTTTTAAAAAAATCAAATAAAAACGGGGATCAGCCGATATGAGAGAGTGAGTGAGAGATAAATATATATGTACCGTTTCAACGCTGACCGGTTTTCCATCTTCAGTCGGTACTTCAATGATGGTTCTTGATTTCTCAGTGTATTTCCAACACACAGCATCACATGTTAAAGCTCTGAATGTTCACCAATAATTGGTCCTAAAAACATTGAGAAGGCCATCAAATCCCCAAAATAAGATTGTATGTTATCCTAGGATTCAGATCTTTTGGTTTGATTCCTGCAAAAAAACAAAGATTTGTTGGGTAATTTTATGTTTTTTCCTTTGCATCATCTTGTACCTTGACATGAGAGGTTCTATCTTCTGAGTTGATGAAAAGGCTGTCTGGTTTGAGCCATCCCCAAACAACCTAAATAGAGGATTAATGTGTCAGGAAAAAATATGTTTAGCGAAATCATTTGGGTGTATATTAAATGTTTATGTAATATTTTTAGTTGAGTTCCTTACTTTGCATAATGCTCTTTTCTCGCATCTGTCTCAGTGTCAAAAGTAGATGTGGTTTCCAGATGTCGCATTCAGAAATAACCACACTGTGTAAAGAAAAGTTAGTTTAGATGATACAATATTGTGCTGATAACATTCCTTAAAAGACCAAAAACCGGAGTTATGATTTCAATGTATTATATGACCAACCCCACATGTATATAATGTATTAATGATGAAGCATCTATTCTCCAGATTTCTTGAAAATCTCAAACACAACACTGGTGAAAGAATTAAGTGGAATAAAATAAGTTTAAAAATGTAGATATGTATATTTTGTTTATCAAGTCTCATGTCACACTTACTTATCTACTCCTTTACAAAGTAGTTAGAGTTTACCATCTTCATCATGCACTATCATTGACATTTTTTGCCTCCTACTGGTGATGTCAAGTATTTCAAGATTTTGTACAACCTGTAACAAAAAGCTTTTTCAGTTTTCAAGTAAGTTTACGATAAAATAAAATTTTGATGGCATACACTAAAGAAGAGGAGATGGATATTTTTGCTGACATGTTCAACTCATGATTAGCCATCGGATTTTGACATAGCTGGTGCTGCCAATTCTAGTTGGAATATCTTGTCAATTTCTCGTTTTCCCTGCGGAGATATCAAACCAAAACACACACACACACTCTTTAACACTAAAGTGTATGCCTTTCAGAAAACTGAATTATATTAAGGAAAAGCAAATTTACCTGAAATTCTTAGAGCCAGAAGCTGTGATGTCTTTGTAAAGTTCTTCGCTAAACGTTGTAAAAACTTTCAGATATTGGCTTATACATCAGAAGCTTTTGCTCTGAAACAAATATAGGAACAATATCATTTATAAAGGAATAATAACAAAGTCAAACCATATATTTGAGCTATAAATTAAAACATCAAAACATTACCGATCTGGAGCTTGAAGATACCTTTGCTTCTTAATTTAAAAAAAAAATCATCGACCTTATTGAAATCTAAGAGAAACTTTCCAACTTGTTTCCAACTTCTTTGCTTATTTAAGAGTATCATGTGTTTACTCTCCGGAGTACTTAATATTAAAAAAAGACGTCAGATTCCTGCTCCAGCCTAACACCACATCAACCAAATTAAAAAAAATAATGTTGTTTTTTTTTCAAGATTGGTAGAAACTGAATTAAGAAGTAAAAAGGAGAAGATGTAACTGATTTCATAAAGTGTTCTAATAAATCCAAAACCCTTAGTCAAACACAAACGTTGAAATCATTCCAATTGCAAACCTTTCGATGACTTGTTTAAGGGGATTTAGCGAACTCCTTAATCAACATCTCAGTGACTTCCGAGATCTTTATTTTGTGAATGAAAAGTAATTATTGAAAAAAATTAGATATAGTCAAAATCAAATAACTGATCTGTCATTACCAGAAACGCAGAAGATGGGTAACCACCGTATGAGAACAACGACCGGCTGACACCATTGTTGTAGGTTGTATTTGTAAAGATAAATAGAATTAGATCTGACGAAACAATGAGATTTGGAGAGGTCTCCATCCCTATTTTATAGTATAACAAATTAGGTATTAGTGATGGAGCTTGACGAAGGGAGTTAATGGCGAAACGTAAGTACATGGTTTCAAGGATGACGAAAAGTGTTACACATCGATTTTTGTATCGTCGCTGGGAACTAAGGGAATTAAGAAGACGTACGTTGTCAAAGAAGTATTAAAAGGTCATCTGAGAAGTTGGGCTTTGTCGATTTATTAGTAACTTGTATGGCCCATTATGACCTATTTATTTTTTGGTAACGAAAATATCTAGGTTTTTTGTTAAGAGCTGACGTGGCATCATTTGCCCCCTTCTTCCTGATGATGTGGCGCAAGGAGGAGAGACCAAAACTCAACTTTATTATTATAGATATCCTCATTTAATATATAATTACTTAAATAAAAATAATTTAAATAAAATTGATTGGTTGTTTAAAAATATTATATATATATATATATATGAAAAGTTATATTGAAATGTAGAATGACATTTTCTAAACGAGAAAAAGTTAAATGACACTTATAAAAAAACTTAGATAGTATATATTTTTTAGTTTTTTTGTCACAAAATAACATTTTTGGGAATAGCATTTTTATTAATTAGTAAAGCACTAAATTATCTTATATTTAAAACTCTGGCCTTAATCCATCCCATAAATATTAAACTCTAATCAATAAACTCTAATCTAATTAAATAAATAAAATTCTTTTTAATTCAGTTGATGTTGTTTTAATGTTTTAACTAATTTTTGAACAAAAAATAATTTAGTGTTATCTAAGGCTCTAAATGGTGACCAAAAGAATGAGCGGGAATAGTGAATTTCTTATCAGTTTTTACAATTTACACTATTTACAAGGAATTTTTATTATCTATGATTCTTTAACATTCCTTTACAATTTTATTATAAATTACATGTATTTCTTATTAAATTTGGGAAGGAACATAAGAGCAGGATTAACCGGGGTCTCTTAAAGTGGGGTTCTTAACTTTTCTAAGAGACGTATCTTAGCTTTTAACTAAGAAAAGCTAAGAACCGTCTCTTAAATAAGAACCATAAGAGCCGTCTCTTAGCAGGAAAAATACAAAAAAAAAAAAAAAATTAAAAAGACAAATTTTTGGTTAAGAACCTCACCTTAAGAGACCCGGATTAATCATGGCCTAAGTAATAAATATTCTTTTTTTCATTATTTTTTTCCTTTTTATCTTTCATATTTTTTTCATAGTTAGCGGTTAGAGTCTGAGAGTATTTCTCTTGTGGAAATACTGGAGTTTGAATATAGCATTTTTAAGTATCTAATTATGTTGCTGTTGAGTTAAATGCAGGTTCTTTGCTGGATATTACTAGATCTTCCGGGACTCCTCTTTTTCTCGGCGTACACATTGCTCGTTCTGTTCTGGACAGAGATATATCACCAGGCAAGTAAACTACCTAACAGATCTTTATTTGATGTGTGTAGACTCTCAATTTCACCAACCACACACAAACTCTACCTTATAAAAACTGAATATATAAGTTGTTGACACTAATGATCAGGCAAAAGGCTTACCAACGGATAAGCTGCGGAAAACCTATATTTCAGTCAATGTGGCTGTACATTTGGCTCAGGTTCGTTCCTGTCTGATTCTTATTGCTTTCTCCCTCGTCCTTGTCTTTTAATCTTGTCGTTGTTATTTGATACAATGTGAACATGACATGTGATTGATGTCTATATCAGGTTGTTATCTGGGTATGCATCTGGGTGAGTGATAACAACACTGTGGATTTAGTTGGGAAGATATTTATGGCAGGTAGGTTCGTTGTCTGGTGAAGCAAGTTTACTCTAAACCCATTTACTCAGTCTTGAATATTAATCTAAACTCTCTATTGAATATGTTTTGTTTGAGTATTTTTCCTTTTTTCTTTTAGTTGTGTCTTTCATCGTTGCGTTAGGCTTCTTGTTACAAGGGGTAAGGTATGTATTTTTTGTGTTCTGCTTATCTCGTAATCAAAGTATCGGGAACGTCTTCAATTAATGGCTGTACTGGGGTTGTCTTTTCTCATGTGTTTTTTTATATATAGATTGTTTACTATGCTAAAAAGGTTCCCTATTGAGTCACAAGGAAGAACAAAGAAGCTCCATGAGGTAGTCATTGTGCTTGTGCATCTTTGTCTTAGTTCCAATGAACTATGAACATTTATGTCTTGCTTTCATTTAAATTCATTGTTTTTCATCGTCATCATCATCAGCCTTTGTAATTGAGAATTGGTATTCAATTAAGGTTGGATCTGTGACAGCCATATGCTTCACCAGCTTCCTCATAAGATGCATTGTGGTAAGTTTTGAGATATAAAATGAAATCTCTATGATTAGTTATGCTGATATGAGTGTTTTTCATTAAAAAAAAATATTGTTTTCTTGCAAAAACTTTTCAGGTGGGTGTATCAGCTTTTGACAGTGATTTGAGGCTGGATGTTCTTGATCGTCCGGTTCAAAATTTAATCTACTATATGGTAAGTAACTAAAACCTTTATTAATTCTCTTTACCATATTTAAATATGTATTCCTGTATCTTCACTAACTGAAAAAAAATTGCAAAGGTGATTGAAGTAATTCCATCGGCACTAGTCCTCTACATTCTGCGTAAGCTACCTCCAAAGAGATCATCAGATTAATACTATCCGATCCAGTACACTTCTTTTGTCTGAAGAAAATTGGGGTAAAAAATCTTATAAGGTGAAAGAAGAAATGGGTGTGGATTCTGCATGAGTTAATAATTGGAATTAATGCACGTTCTTATATGACTTTTGGTTTTCAAAATTACTGTTATTTTTGTCGTGTTTTAAGTTACATCTTCTTTTGCTACTTTGAATATCTCTTCTGTTTTGTGATTTTCTGGCGCGGATGTTTGATTGTTTATGTTCTGCTTCGGTTGAACTTTGAAAATGATACAAATTGTTGTGTTTAATTTCTCATCTACTTCCCTCTTGGAAATGAAGTTACTGATATTTTTTGTTTTGTTTTGCAAAGAACATTGCCAAAGAGAATCATAAGCTGGTTGACTCATTGAACAAGCTTCATTAGTGTTAGAACATCCAATCACACTCTATTTTTCACTTTTAATAGAGTTTAAAGTACAGATGTTCCAGTAATACTCTATTTTTCAGTCTAAAAAAACATCTCCACCCTCATTCTATAATTTACTTTAAAATAGAGTGATGAAAAACTAAAATAAAATATTACTCCATAAATAGAATAATGCTTTTATTTTTTACTCATTACACTCGTTTTGAGTAAAATGTAATAAATTATGGAGTGAAGATGAAGATGTTCTAAAACCATTTTCAATGGTTTACTCTAATTTTTTTCTCAAAAACAGAGTGACTTTATAATAATGTTGGTTGTTGTTCCAGTGATAGAGTAATGAAAAAAATTAAATAGGTTACTACATATAAACTCTATTTTAGAGTGGGATTAGAGATGTCCTAATAAAAAAAATAGGTTTACTCTATGTATTGAGTAACTTGTTTATTTCTTTGTCAATACTCAATTTTTCACTTTAAAATAAAGTGCTATTGAAACAACAACCAACATTATTATAGATTATTTTATTAAAAAAATTAAAAATTAAACCATTAGAGATGATTTTAGTGATGGGAGAGCCATTCCTCTAATTTCAAGAAGAAACCTATCATTGTTAATGTTGTTGTTGGAGCCTTGACCCTGCTGTTATGTCTCTCCCATTTGGTGCCAACATCGATATAAGTATGTTGGGTACTATAGACATAATCTTTCAGACTTATCCAGTTGCTTTAACAGGTTTTGTTCAATCAGATTTTCAAACTACAGCGAGGTGCTAAAAATGGTCTCTTCGCTGTCTTCGGTAATAATGCTAAAGATTTGTCTGGTTCTGAATGTACTTTGAGGTGGAATTAACACGCAGCCACATGGACCGACAATATCTAAATCTTTTAATTTTTGTTTATTCTATAAACATTTCATGTTTCTTTTTTTTTTTTTTTTTTTTTTTTTTTAACTTTATTAATAAACCCGAAACGGGGATTCAAGTTTCGGTTACAAGCTCGGTTCGAACAAAATGGTCTAAATCAAAACAAAACTTAACTAGCTTCGCTCAACCACCACACCGGCGCGTTCCGCTAGATAGCTCCGAGAATCTTAAACTATCAATACCCGTTCTCTACCGTTAATAGTCATCACATGAGGGTGGCGTTCACCTCGTTTCCTCGGTTGCCGGAACATCATGTGTTATCACCGGAGTAGCTGGATCTTGACGATCTCTCCGAAACTTGTAGCCTCCACTGACGTTGAAGCTCTAAACACCATAAGAGTAATGAAAGAAAAGAAAGCATACCCGTAGATCAGCTTCCAAACCTCAAGAACCCAATGGCCGATTGACTAGAAATGGCTGAGAGAGAGGCAGCAGAGGACACGTTCATAAGTACCTGCAATAAGAAGAGAACAGCCTACATGGAAGTCCAAGTGAACCACCACGCACTGGGATGACTGAATCTCAAGTAAGCCTCCACATCGATACGACACCCAACTGATCCAATTGTATTTCGCATCAAATCCTTACTCCGGAAACATAGAACATGACCCGGTCTTAATGCACACACCAGTTGAACCGCGCTGGAGAGACGAGGTTCAAACAGACTATGCGGAACTGATATGCTTCAAACACAAAGTGCAGAGCCCACGTCCCTGCAATGACGAAGATGAACAAAGGAAGAGCAATACCCGAGAAGAGGAAGTGCTGCCATAGACAACAGCTCTGGAAACTCTTAGCTTCGATTGCAAACGCAAAACCACAGAGACAAAACAACCACACAGCCGCTTCACCACCGTGCACACTCCGACGATACACGAACCGCCATCTTCCTTGAGCAAAAGACAGAACCTTGACCAACAACGAGACACCAAGTCGTCGGCAAGCGAAAGCTTTAAACCCCACTCCACTATGAAGTGAAAACTTCAGATAATTAACATATCGAACCAGGAGGTGTGAGTTCATCAACCACCAAACGCCTCAAACTCCATTCAACCCACAAGATCTACAAAAGAAAATAGAGATCTGCAGACTGAACACCCAAACGCCGACTCCGTTCTGCCACAGAACCCTCACCGCCTCGCTGATACTCCAGCACAAAGCCCACAGACCACGGATCTACACCTCCCCGGAGCTGATGTAAAGAAACCGCGGCGGAAACTCCGACCAGAACACCACGCATCTCGACGACAAAACAGAAAGGGCAAACCGAAGCAAAAATCAAAGAGGAGGAAGAGGGGAGAGAGCCTCCGACGACCACGCGCTCAGATGGAGGTCGCCGGAGCAAAGAAAGCCGTCAAAAGAAAAACCTTAGAAAAGTTGCAGGTTTAAGAGAGAGAAATATGTTTTGTTTTGTTTTATTACAGCTTCATTGACAACCGAATCATGTTTCTTTCATTAGCCTCTTTGATGAATTCCCAAGTGTTTGGGTTCGTTCTTTTACCAATTAATAAAATAATTTGATGAACTATTTAGAGCAATTAAAATGATTCGATTTTTTTCATATGATTCGAAACTTTATTATGTGAAAAACACACGTGATTTTGATGTCTAACACGTCTTCAACATCCACGTGTCAAGCGGCCGACCTAAAACTCCCTTTCTGTTATGAAACATATTATGGCATGTGGACATATTTGGCTGTGATAAAAAAAAGTGGACATATTTGGCATCTCCCAAATAAATAAACAGGCTTCTGCACATATATATATATCACATACGTGTGTATTTTATAAGTGAATGTTTAAACAAATCTCACAAAAGTAACACATTTTTAGGTTTTCGTTATAACAATAACCTTTAAAAAGAAAAAATCTCAAAATAATATTTATTAATCAACAAAAATGCTAAATTACTCCACACATTAAACTCTAATCCTAATTACATTTTCTAGTTTTAAATACTAAACTCGAAACTATAGTCACTAAAGTAAACTAATATAGAATAAAAATATCTTTTTAACTTGTATTAAAACTATTTTAGCGATGTTGAATAAAAAATTAATTTAGTGATATCTAATATATTTCTCTAAATGTTTTGTATTTACAATATTTAAACCATTAGTTATTTGTCTTATTAACTTAATCAGCTAAATTTAAAATATGCATGTAACATGCTTTTTATGGAAGTAAATTGATAAACTCATTGTTTGACTCTTTTCATTACATCTCTTCTATCAGAAACATGCTTTGTATAATAGTATAAGTACATGTTTAAGTTTGAACTTCACTCAAATCCCATTTTAAAAAGTAACATATACTTTATAAATAAACCTTTGTTATTAGTAAATTACCAATAAAGATCCCTTTTAGAGGAAAACTTGTCGCGTGTTAACATATTTTAGTAAAAGTATATATAGGAAATACAACAAAATTCAATAGAAAATATGAAAAAGTTCTAACTTCATCTAATCACATGAACACTTAAGAATTAACTAAAAATAAAACCAATCAAAAAAATATTTTATTAATTGGTAAAAAGGGAAATTTTAACCTTATCACAAGTTTGATATCACATTTTTAAAATACCATTAATGAATGATTATTTTTAAAAATATCTTTAATTTATAATGAAAATAGATAAAATTATTTTTTCTAAATATTTATAAAACATTTCGAAATTCAACCACACTCTTGTAACACTAAAACTTAAAATAATCACTAAATTGTAAATCCAAATGTTAATATATTTTGATTAAGGATATTTTTGAAAAAATAGTAATTAACTTGTGATATTTTTAACAATTTCTCTTGGTAAAAATAATCAAAAAATAAACCAAAGAACCATTTTATAAAATGTTTTTGTAAACTTTTTTAGTTTGTTACAACAATGTCCTTTTTGGTATTCTGGGGTAAGAAAATTCCATTTTTACATTTTAATTAAGATAAATTAATTAAATAGATATTTTAAAGTTTTTGTAATAAAAATAGTTTTTAAGAAAAAATTGATCAAAATTGATTTTTTTTATTTTAAAAAATTTAATATACTTTCTTAATATTTTAAAAAATTTAAATTTCAGATCCAAAATTACACCTTATAATTTTAAACCATAAGTATAGATTAACTAAGCTAAGAATATGAATGTATATTTATAGATTTTAATAAAATTTAACAAAAAAAGTTTTTTTTAGGTCTATTCAGAAGGACGTGTGAAGGAACAAGCCAGAAGCTACACAGTATCGAAAAGATCCGGAACGTTTACAGCCGTTGGATCTTCATTTCCTTCTTCTTCCTCTCTCTCTCTCTGCCATCATCAGACCTGTTGGGTTTGCATATATTCAAACAACTCACCCTCTTATCTTCGCCTCTCTCTCCGATTCTCAATAGCTGATTTCAGGGTTTCTCGATTTCGATTGAAAAACCGTTCCTTTTCTTGGTTCCAGCGGATTGTCGAATCTGAAGTGTGTAATCCATCCTCACCGGCAAAAGAGATCATAGAAGAACTAGGAGGAGGATGACAGATTCTAGCGTGTTGATGCCTGTGGAGATGGCGCAAATCTTCGCAGCGGAGATGACAAATTGGTGGGACGAGGTTAACGAGTCAACTCAGTGGCAAGATGGGATCTTCTTCTCTCTGTGTGGAGCTTATGCTCTTGTCTCAGCCATCGCTCTTGTACGATTACCTCTCTCTTTTGACCTCTCAAATTCATCGTCTTTCCAGCAAAACTTGACCTTTTGATTTACGTGTCTTCATGTGAGGGGTGTCTAGGTCAAATGTCTTGCGTGCTTGAACAGTCTTTTCTTCTTTTTGTTAGAAAGAACATGAAGTCTGGTGGCAATCTTTGTTGATGAAACATCGTTTTGTGTCTGAATCACGCAACGTTATGTAGTGAGCGATTGGAAAGTTGGATGTGTTGCAGTTGTTGACCTTGTTTGAATTGGATTGTGGTTGGCAGGTCCAGTTGGTGAGGATCCAAGTGAGAGTGCCTGAATACGGCTGGACCATTCAGAAGGTGTTTCATCTTATGAACTTTGTCGTCAATGGAGGTGATGATCAATCATCTTTGTTTCCTATTGACAATTGATAGGAATTTTGTATGTTTTCTTGTTTACTCCAGGTCCTTTAGGTTATATCTTTTTGAGTTTGTGCTGTTCTTTGTGTAGTTCGTGCGGTTCTATTTGGATTTCACCATCAAGTCTTTCTCGTGCATCCCAAGGTGAGAGAATCTGCATAAGTTTTTAGTGATGTTCTGGTTATATCAACTGCCATGTTGCCTGTGAAAATTTGACTTTTAAAAACGGAAACGATAACATGTTATGTCTGTATCTCTGCTCGCTCACGCAAGTGTTTTTTTTTTGTTTGATTTGGAAACATGAATTTTCAAAATGCATCTTTTTGGCAACTAATGTTGCTGATGAGGTAATGCAGGCTCTTTGCTGGATACTATTGGATCTTCCGGGCCTCCTCTTTTTTTCGGCATACACACTGCTTGTTCTATTTTGGGCAGAGATATATCACCAGGCAAGTACTTAAATATATATTTTTTGATGTATGCAGACTCTCTTTTTGACCAACCAGAAAAACTCCATATATTTATGTTGTTGCCACTAATGAGCAGGCACGAAGCTTACCAACGGATAAGCTGCGTATAACTTACATTTCAGTCAATGTAGCTGTCTATTTAGCCCAGGTTCATATCTGATTCTTATTGTTTTTCTTCCTCGTCATCGTCTTCTAATTTTGTAGTTGTTCTTTGCTACAAAGAATCTGTGTGAACCTTTCTCACTTACTGTTGAAATTTTTAGGTGAATCAAAAGACTAAGTTTGACGTGTGATTGATGTCTCTATCAGGTTGTTATTTGGGTGTGCATATGGGTGAATGATAACAGCACGGTAGAGTTAGTTGGAAAGATATTTATGGCAGGTAGGTTCGTTGTGTGGTGATGGTGAAGCAAGTTTGCTAAACCCGTTCAAACTCAATCTTCAATACCCTCTCTCTCTTCTGATATTTGGTTATTTTTCTTGCTTCTTTTAGTTGTGTCTTTCATCGCTGCGTTAGGCTTCTTGCTGTATGGAGGAAGGTATGTGTTTCTTGTGTATTTCTCTGCTTGTTTCGTAATCAAAGTGTCTGGAAGTTCTTCAATGGCTTTACTGGGGATGTCTTTTCTCATGTGTTTTTTTTTTTTTGGTATGCTATATAGATTGTTTATTATGCTGAGAAGGTTCCCTATCGAGTCAAAAGGAAGAAGGAAGAAGCTCCATGAGGTAGTCAATGTGCTTGTGCATCTTTGCATAACACATAATTACTTTCAAATTCGTTGCTTAGCCTTTGTAATTGCAACGGTTTCAATTGCAGGTTGGATCTGTGACAGCCATATGCTTCACATGCTTCCTCATTAGATGCATTGTGGTAAGCTATGGGATATAGAATCTAAAGAATGAAATCTTTATAATCAGTTATGATGATACGTTTTCTTGCAAAAAATTCAGGTGGGTGTATCAGCATTTGACAGGGATTTAACGCTGGATGTTCTTGATCACCCAGTTCTGAACTTAATATACTATATGGTACGTAACTTAGACCTTCGTTAATATATGTATCTGTTTCTTCACTAACTGGGAATTACAAAGGTGGTAGAAGTACTTCCATCGGCACTAGTCCTCTTCATTTTGCGTAAGCTACCTCCAAAAAGAGTATCAGCTCAGTACCATCCGATCCAGTAGACTTTTGTCTGAAGCCCATCACACGGTCATTTGATGATGATGTTGCAAGAGAGAGTAAAGATTCAGTCCAGAAAAATGTGGTCAGGTCAGGGCAAGAAGTTTTAAGGATTTGCTGGCGGATGTTTCATTGTTATGTTATGTTTGGTTGAAAATAATACCAAATTGTTATACATTTTGTTTATTGACAATTGCAAATGATACACTGTGCTAACCATATTAAACCGAATATCGGGTATCAAATAGACGGTTAAATAGAGCTGGGAAGCGGGTTTCAAATAGACGGTTTCAAAAAATTTGATCTGTATAATCCACTAATAAAATTTGACCCAAAAAAGGATCATACTAATTAAAATAAAATTTTAATATATTATAATTAGTATTTATTATAGAATATATATGTATATTTAAATTTGGTTGCACAAAAATTATACATATTTAATTATAGTATTTAAGTGGAAGATGACGGGTTCTAGCGTGTTGATGCCTGTGGAGATGGCACAAATGCTCGCGACGGAGATGAAGAATTGGTGGGAGGAGGTTAACGAGTCAACTCAGTGGCAAGATGGAATCTTCTTCGCTCTCTGTGGAGCTTATGTAGCACGGAGACATCGCTGGTAGGGCTTGAAGATGGTTAGAGAACTTAGTTATTGAATGAAACTAGTTTTCACGGGACTTAAAATGCTTGTGTAATAGTGTTTTAACAGCCACTGTAATATGTCTATCTCCTGCCCATCAACTGGAAGTTGCAAAAACAGAGCTTTTAGACTGTAAAATACTTTCAACTTAAGATTTACAAGACGAGGATACAAGGATATATATATAGTCCTCTTAGAACCTATACAACCGTAAAGATAATTACACAGCAAATAGAGATAAAGAGGGAATCAAATCAGTTATGGAGGAGCACCTCGGTCTTTGCCATCTTGAGTTTTTTTCTTTTCCGTATACACAGCTAGCGAAGCTCTGGGTCGAAGATGATGATTGAACAATCGTTGTGGGCTGTGAACCAGTTTTGTGATTTGGGCCTTTATTGTTCAAACCCATAGAGACATTCCCCCTCAAACTTGTGTTCGGTGCAGCATGAGCTTCGAGAGACTGTGGGTTGCCTCTTAGTAGACCAAAAATTCAGAGTTTGGACCAAGTTTGAACAAAAGTGTAAAATAAAGTTATTGAACCGTATTAAACCAAATAAACTGTTAGAACAATTACTTAACTGGGCTTGGGCCGACATCAAACCCAAATCAATCAAGGCCATATATCTGTTTTGTCCTCCTTTCAAAGTTCATGTGACTTATAGTGAGACAAAGCAAAACACAAATCAAAAAGACCTAAACTCTGTTTTCCAGGTCTATTTTCTCTCCCTCGTCTCCGTCTTCTTCTCTCTTCTCTGGAGTTTAGTTTGTGAAAAAGAATCCAACTTTCGTGTAAATTCGCAGCCTGCGATGCTAAATCATCCATGTCACACTTTTGTTGAATCGCTTTGGCTATCGAATCAACACCAGTTTCAGTTCATAACCAGAAGAAAAAAAGTTTATGTTTATGTTTCTCGTTTTCTTGAACTGTGTTGAGCATGGACTCTTTTAAAATAGAGAAAAATCGAAACTTAAACTTGCATGTTTGGTGTTTATAGAGTCGTACTAAGTTTCTATAAGTCACCTCTTGCTTCATCTTCTTTGCTTAGCTACCTGAATATGATGTGGTGTGTTGGGTTTATTGGCAGTTAAAAATCACACAAGATAACCAATTTGTCACGGATGGATCCCATGGAATCTTCTGGTGAAGAGGTAATTGAGTTAATCTTCTTATACATTTAATGGTATGTGACTGCAAGAACAAAAAAAAAATAGTGATTATTGTTGTCTTTTGGTCTTGCAAAGAACATTGTGGAAGAGAGTCATAAGCTGGTTGACTCATTGGACAAGCTTCGTGTTAGTGCTGGCAGCTCTTCCTCCAATTTCAAGAAGAAGCCTGTCATTATTATTGTTGTTGGAATGGCTGGTAAGTAATGTTCTTCAAGACTCACTATGTTGTGTTGAAGGATATCATCATTAGGACTCTGATGTGAGCTTTTATACGTTGTGCCTAGGCAGTGGAAAGACCAGTTTCCTTCATCGTTTGGTCTGCCATACCTTTGATTCAAACAAACGTGGGTATGTGTTGAACCTTGACCCTGCTGTTATGTCTCTACCATTCGGTGCCAACATCGATATAAGGGACACCGTCAAGTACAAGGAAGTTATGAAGCAGTATAATTTGGGGCCTAATGGTGGAATTATGACATCACTCAACTTGTTTGCTACTAAATTTGACGAGGTATAAATGCCCTGAAGCAGTATAAGGGACACGGTTCTCTCGTTTTTTCTTTTCTTGATTGTTCTGTCTTTGTTTGCCACTGGTTTTAGGTTGTCTCTGTGATTGAGAAACGTGCAGACCAGCTTGATTATGTCCTTGTGGATACTCCTGGTCAGATTGAAATCTTTACATGGTCTGCTTCTGGGGCTATTATCACTGAGGCTTTTGCTTCAACCTTCCCTACTGTTGTCACCTATGTGGTTGATACTCCACGTTCCTCAAGCCCAATCACCTTTATGAGCAACATGCTTTACGCATGTAGTATCCTCTACAAGACTCGGCTGCCTCTCGTCTTGGCTTTCAACAAAACTGATGTGGCAGATCACAAGTTTGCTTTAGAGGTTATCTTTCTTTAACTGTCTATCAGTGTTGAATCTATTTATCATCACCTAGAAGAATCTTTTGTTGATATGGGGTTTTATGCAGTGGATGGACGATTTCGAGGTGTTTCAAGCAGCGATACAATCTGATAACTCGTACACTTCGACCTTAGCTAACAGCCTCTCCCTCTCACTCTACGAGTTTTACCGGAACATAAGATCCGTTGGTGTTTCTGCAATCACTGGTGCTGGAATGGATGACTTCTTTAAAGCCATTGAAGCAAGTGCTGATGAATATATGGAAACTTACAAGTATTGATGCACTTGTGTCTTCTTTATTTACCTTCTTTTCAGGACCTCTGAAAGTTCTATGCTTCTGATTTGTGTTTTCCCCTTCAGGGCTGATCTTGACAAGAGAAAGGCGGAGAAGGAGCAGTTGGAAGAAGAGAGAAGGGAAAAGGAAATGGAGAAACTAAGAAAGGATATGGAGAGTTCTCAGGGAGGGACTGTGGTTCTAAACACTGGTTTGAAAGATAGAGACGCAGCAGAGAAGATGATGGTAGAGGAGGATGATGAGGACTTTCAGATTGAAGAATGCAGTGATGATGATGCCATAGATGAGGATGAGGAAGATGAAGAGATGAATCGTTTCTACCTATAAATTAAACTCATAAAAGCAAATCTTTCAGACTTTATCAAGGTGCTTCAACTGGTTTTGTTTGTGTCCTTGCCTTGATTTCCCCGTTGTGTAGTTAAACCATGGAATTGATTCTCTTTATGAGACATTGTCTAATGATCAAATGACTATTATAAACTAGAATGTTGGGAGATTCTGTACACAATTTGCGTTCGTATATGCACAAGGAGGTAAATACATATAAGTCAGAGATGAAAAAAAAATTAACAAAAAAGTTCCACATTATCAACAGCTATATAGATCATCTGAGTATATCATCCGCCCTTTTAACATTATCTGAACACACTTGAACTGTGTTTGTGGACAATCAAGATTTCATATATACCCAAGGAGGTAAACACATATGTAAGTCAGACTTGGAGGGAAAAAAAAACTAACAAAAACTTCAACATTATCAACAACTATATAGATCAAGAGTCAATGACTGAGTACATCACTTGAACTGTGGTAGTGTTGGCTGGTTTTTGAAGACGATCAAGAGTCAGTCTTGGTGGATTTCATCGAAGGGCGCATGAGCAAACCTCACATCTTCTGGCCGTGCGACAACGACAGGCTCATCAGCGAACAGAGCTTTGAGGAAAGATGGAGTTTTCAAGGGTCGTCGATCAGTCATTCGTGGATACACAAATGCCAAGAAGTAGTACGCGTGGCCTGCTATCATTCCCTGCATATTGGATAAAGCTAAAGGATAAGGAACAAGGGAAGACAAAATGGATGAAATAGAATTAAAAGAGAGTGTGCACCAATAAATCCCCCCATGGACTTGCACCAACAAGGACAGAGAATCCAAGAAGCACCTGCAATTTCCATAATTTGGAGAAAGAGAAGATTTAAACTATAGCTCTAGTTAGCTAACTCCAAGAAGAAAATGAAGAAAGTCCTAACTCACCCATGGTAAATACGCTGCTGTAAAAGTGAAAAGACCAAGGAAACTCATGTGGATGTAAGGATTTTGTTTGCTCCATACATAAACCTGCAGAGCAAAGGAAATGTTCAGATGTTACTAAAGAAATGGTTAGGAACTGCTTGCATTATGGAGAGGTGTTACCATCATGAACGTCAAAGAGTTGCTGAGGAAGATGATTTTGGAGAAAGAGACGGACAAGTAAGGTATCATCCCTCCAACGAGAACAATACCGGTGAGAACAGTAGCCCCAAATAAGAGCATGTAAAGGAAATCAGCAGTCTTTCCCCTAAAAGAGTTTTCTTCAAGGAGTTTGCAGTACCGAGCTAGAAAGAACATATGGAACAAGAAGTCCAAATCTGCAAAAAACAAGATAAAGTAAGTAAGTTTCTATCTCAAATGGTCCAAGGATCTAGAAGAGTAACAATGTATCCATCTCAAAGAGTACCCATGTTTCGAAAATAAAGAAAGTTAGTAACGAGACGCCAGAACTGGTACTGCTTCACCACAAGGGTAGGGTTGAGGTATAGGTTATAAGGAGATATAATCTGCAAAAAAATTGTCAACAAAAAGGAAGAACATAATAAGCCATGAAACCACAACACTTGAGCTACACAAGAACCAGAGCATAAGCCATGAAACCACAACACTTGAGCTACACAAAAACAAGAGCATAAGCCATGAAACCACAACACTTGAGAGCTCATTAGCCACACCCACATTCAAAAAGAACACCTTTATCATCAAACACACACATACGAACATAACGATTCAATTTTTTTCAACAATACTAAACACATCCATGTCAATCAATTCAAATTGAATCAAATCGATTCCGGAGAAAGATGAAGCGTACAATACCTCGAGGGAACATCCGACGGTGGTGACAACAGCCGCCGTCAAATACGACCGTGTTATGATCGGCATCTGTTTGTACCATTCTTCTACAGCTTGAGCCATACTCAAATCGATTCAAATCCGATCACAAAGAGACAATTGAACAGAGATTCTTAAATTCAAAAACCTAATCGAATCTCTAGAAGCTTCAAACGTTGAAATGAATTTGAAGCAGCTTTGAATTTACGAAAGCGACTGATCAAAATGATGATTCACAGATTTGCCTCTCTTTTTTTCTTTTTCTTTGTCTAGATAATATTCTTTTTTTTCCCATATTAGAAAAAAAAAACATTCTGTGTTATAATAGTTTCAACGAATGACGAAGCGCGTGTATTACATGTACCAATCACAAGAGGCTCCTGACGCCATCGCCCCTAACGAAGTTAAAGAACGTACCGCCGTTTTTATCTGTTGCTAAACGGCATGATTTCGTTACCGAATAAAGTAAAGCGGCATGATTTCGATCGTGTATCGCACTACCAATAGACTAAATAACCGAAACCGAATATCCGAGCTAGGACCAAACCAAAATACTCGAAACTGAAATCAGACCGAATTCTTTTAAGTATCTTAACGATTCTTATTTAGTATATCCAAAATATTTGGAGTAAACCACCTACATATATAAAATATTAATTATATATACAACATCGCCAAATATATAAAAAAATTAAATCCAATTTAAAAACAAAAAATTAAAAATCTTAGTTATATGAAAGTATCTAAAAATATTCAAAACTATTAAGATGTTTTTATCTGAAAATATGTGAAAGTATTCGAATTATCCAACACTTTTATTAGAATTATCTTTACTCAAAATACTGAACCATATCCGAAATACAAAGGTCTACCTACCAATCACAAAAGGCTCGTGACGACAGCGTTTCTACGAAGCAAAAGCACGCCTCGCCGTTTTTATCTTCTGTAAAAACGGCATGCTTTCGGAACCGAATAAAGTAAAGTGGCGCGGTTTCCAATACATGGGAACAGTTGCAATACAGTGTTTACCGTTTAAAATTTATTCCATCGTCTTTCGAATTTTCAAAATTCAAAAACTCTCTACAGAGATCTTTAACAACGTCTCTCTCTCCCTCTCACACCCTAACGAATCTCCAATCCGATGAATGAACAAAACGAACCACCGTGCGCTACACCAGCGCCGCCGCCGCGTAATCCTCCGTCATCATCACTCTTCACCGACGTATCCAATTTCAAAACTCCTCGGCGTCGTTCCGTCATCAAGTCAAATCTCAGCAACTCTCCGTATCCGCACTTCTTCACCGCATCTAAGCAAACTCCCAAATCGTCGTCTTCTAACTTCCGCCGTCCATCACTCCTTCCTTCTCACGCGTCTCGCTCTAAGCTCGCAGCTTCGTCAAAGCGGCTTAAGGCATTCGAGCTTCAGCAATCGCAGTCTTCTCGCAAGGCTGAGTTGATTAAAGAGAAGAGACTCATATCTCTTGCTAAGTCACTCACTGTGTGGCTTAACTTCCTGTTTGAAAACCCTAGAAATTGCGGTTGCGATCCGTTAGAGTATGGCTCTGCTGTTGGTAGCGTTGGACATGCGAAGAGAGGTAGTTGCGAGGCTTTACGAAGCCGTAAATTAGTGGGTGTGGATACGATGTGGCGTAGCCCCAAAAAGTCGAGGACTTTAGGTTGGTCTGGTGAGAAAGGATCATGCTTGAGTGGCTCCAAGTATTCAACGCTGAAGGAGTCTTTGAAAGAAGTGTGTAGCTTAGATGATTTGAAGCAGAGAATGCAATTTCACTTGAGTTTGGCAAGTTGCAAGGAGATTTTCGATGTGATGATCCGTGTTACCAAGGTAAGTATCTTTGTGTATCAAAGACTCTTGTCTTTTTTTTTTTGCTATATTCCTTCAATCTTATTGTTATTGTTTCAGAATATCGATGAAGGGAGGATAAAGATGAAACCACAATGCCCTCTTGTAACTGATTTTGGACTGAAGGAGAAGGCCGTCAAGGCACTTATGTGCTATAACCAAGTTTGGCTTCGTTTAGGGTTATATATCATCTTTGGCGGTGATTCCTTTTTGTCTGATAGTGAAGTTAACTCGGATCAAGAAATGGCATTCTTTAAGATGGTAATCAACAAGCAGTTTTTCTCCCATGACGGCCTTGCTAGAGCCTTTGCCTATAACAAGATGGTTGAGGGTTTATACAGACCAGGGTACTATGAAGCCCTTGGAACCGTGATTTTGAAGAGGATTTTGTTGTTTGTCCTTATATTAGATAGAGCTAAATCTCAAAGCTGTATTTCGCTCAAGTATGGGATTGATGGGATAGATGGTGGCTCTCCCCTCTTGTTTTCAGAGAAATCTAGCATAAAGTCTAGCCATCAACTTCTAAATGGTAAGCTCTTAGATTTTTGCTATCTAGTGTGTCAGTTGCTTGCCTTCGTCATGTTTATAACGGCTGATTTTCCATATTCTGCTTTTAATATAGAACTCTTGCCCTCTGATGTAATGCATGGAGAAGGGAATCTCCTAGCGCATCTAGTGATTATAGGGTACAAAATACCTTATCAACAGGTAATTTTAGTTAAGAGTTAATGCAATGTCTTATATTAGATCTAGATTGCTAATATACAGTGTTTTGCTCACATCAATAATTGGGGTGTTTTTTGCAGTCTCCTATAGCTGAATATGAATTTAGAGTGAGAGACTTGTTTGGTGACCTCCAAGATGGCGTGCGGCTCTGCAGAGCCATTCAACTACTTCGTCATGATCCATCCATTCTCACGGTTTGTCAAATTTGATTTCTAAGTTGACTTCCACTTCTGTCTTGGGTAGGGAATGAGTTTGATCGTCTTATGCTTTTGATCAAACAGAAAATGGTAATTCCATCCGACAATCGAAAGAAGAACTTGGCCAATTGTAGAGTTGCACTTCAGTATCTGAAGGATGCTGGTGTTTCGTTGAAAGATGACGAAGGGATGATGATAACTATAGAAGATGTCGCAGATGGTGACAGAGAGCTCACTATTTCACTGCTATGGAACATTTTTGTACATTTGCAGGTTAGTGACTCTTGTCTTTTTTGTCCAATTTCTGGCGGCTCTCCACACGTTTTTCATTGGTTAATGGTTATGTATGCTCTGTGAAATGGGCAGCTGCCTCTTCTGATCAATGTGGAACTCTTGACGGAGGAAATCTACAAAGTCCAGGGGGTGGAACCGGTAAGGCTAAGGCTCACTTGATATCCTTGGTTCCTATAGTTCTTTCCAATTGCTAGCCATTGTTAGTTATTTTAAATCTCTATGTAGTTTCAACTAGACGACTCTCAGTCAGATCTTTGATGGTGATACTTCTCTAGTTATATTATTTTTTCTCTCTTCAATTATTCCTTTTGGGTTTCTTTACAGAATAATCAAATTACCAGGTCTACTCCTCTAGAAATGCTTTTGATCTGGATCCAGGTACCTTATTTCGTAGCATGCTGTTCTTAAAAGATTTTTTCTCCCAGTTGTGGATGCTTTCTTTGCCTATGTTCCGTATGTCTAACCATATATAATACATGAACGCCTTGTATTCCTTACTCAGTCAATTACCAAGAAGAATGACTTCAAGGTAGAAAACTTTGCATCATTGGTTGATGGAAAGGGAATATGGTTCCTGCTTGACTACTATTTTAGGCGAGAAGTTTGCTGTCCTTGTCTTCACAGAGAGGTATGAAATGTTCTTAACTCGAATCAGTATCATTGCATTGAGATTTACCTAGGCCATTTTTCTTCACGTATCTTATAAATACATGCCGTGCTACATTTTCTGAATAAATATTTACATCAGGATCCTGGTGGTCAACTAGGCCCACGATCAGTAATGTCCAATACCGATTACCATGATGCAGTTCAAAATTTCATTCTGTCGCAAAAGTTGACGGCACTTTTGGGAAGTTTTCCTGAGGTAACAGTATTCTGCCTGTGGATGTCTAAGTTTTTCCTAAGTTTATCATGAACAAAATAGATTACTAGAGATATCAAAACAGAACTACAATCGATAGTTTGCTTCCATTGACATATTCAGTATGCATGGCGTCACGTTAGTGCTATCAATTTTTTGACAGTAATGTTGATCTCTATAGGTTCTACAGATTGGTGACCTACTGGAACATAATGCAGCAGTTAGCAACCAGAGTGTGATTATACTGTTGGCTTTTCTATCATCAAAGCTGATCGTCAAAGAGAATATGGTATTACCACAAAATATGGTTTTCCTTGATTAACTTTCTGGATGAAACATAGAATTTCCATTGACAAGTTATTTTAAAAATTCCTTCTATTCTCAGGAGCAACTGAATTTTCATAAGTTGCTGTGCTCTAGCTGTCAATCTCAGGAGAAGAGATATTCTCGCATCAGTTGCAGCAGCTCTGAAGCAGTTAGAAATGAGGAACCGGACAGAGAAAACGGAGAAGGTTCCCATTCATCTCTTTCTGAATTGGCATAAAGTATTTGATCTTGATATGAGGAAACGCACATGTTCTTTTGGTTTCCTTTTATTATTATTATTTTTTATTCTGATAATTGTCAGCCTAGTTTCTTATTGAGTTTTGAGCTTCTTACAATCGGTTGAATGAAGCAACTATGCTTGGTGATAATATACATGTAGCACTGGTCTTGATTGTCAGAAGCGTGATGCTACTTGTAGGTGCTACTAAAGGTTTCCAGGTAATCAAAGCCTGGTGGCAGGAAATGGCCAACCAAAACCAAAATTCTGTTGGAGAAGTTAGTAGCCAGACTCTACAAGACTCCTTGTCTAGCAAATGCACTATGGATTTGGAACAAGGTGATTCAAGTTTTCTGTCTACTCTTCTCAAATTTACATCATAAGATTGCTTTCGATATCCATCACCTTTTTTTTTATCTTACTCTTATAGATGGTACTTGATCGTATCATTGCACTTGACCCGGTGATTATTTATCGACTTTCCATTTCTTAGTAGATAGAGTATTGAATATCGGCCGAATCTGTTAATATTTGATAGCGTATCTCTTGCCTCTTTCTTACAGAAGCAGCAGTGGTCATACAAGCGAATTTTAGGGGACTTCATGAACGTCGGAAGTTCCGGAAGAAAATGGGAGCAATCTGCTTCTTACAAGCTGCTGTCCGGACATGGTTGTTAGTGAAACATATAAAAGTTCTTGAAAAATTCACTGCTGAGGAAGCTACTTTACAGTTATCAGGTAATTATCTGTTTGTGAGTAATTATTGCAGGTGGCAGATCAACAAGTTATTATCTGGTTAAAGTTTTGTTATCCCTGCAGAAAGATCGGCCAGCTTAAAATCTGTAGCAAGATACGTAAAGTTCATTGTTGAACGAAGTCGCTTCGTCAAGTTGAGGAAATCTGTTTTGGTCATTCAGCATGCTTTAAGGAGGCATCAGTGTCTTCATCATGAGCTGAAAGCAGCACTCCAAATTCAGCAAGCTTGGAGGAGTTATAAACACAAAGTTATCTCCTCTATCACCATCCAATCTTATGTTCGTGGATGGATCACACGTAGGATGAATCACAAATCTTCCGTGCTTATTCAAGTAAGTATATTCATTCTTCGATGTTTTACTTATGTACTGTGTAGCAAGATATATAAAGTTCATTGTTGACGATGTCGCTTTGTCAACTTGACCAAATCTGTTTTGGTCATTCAGAAAGCTATAAGGAGGCATGAGCTGAAAGCGGCGCTCAAAATTCAGCTAGCTTGGAGGAGTTATAAAGACAAAGTTATCTCTTCTATCACCATCCAATCTTATGTTCGTGGGTGGATCACACGTAGAATGTATTGCAATTACAAGTTGTCTTCTGTACTTATTCAAGTAAGTATTCAGGTCTTCTATATTTTGCATGTATATTATCCATTATTCAGTTCTCAGTTGATTTCGTGGTAAAGTTATGTTACCCTCCGCGTGTCCCAAGTTTTCACCTTTTATTTGCCTTTCTTTTCACTTAATAGTTCTCTAAAATCCAGATATTCGTATGTGACTGGTCGAATCTGTGACTTCATATTTTTTGCTCTCAGATTTAAGCTTTAGAAATTTAGATGTGGGTTTAAAATTTTTTGTTGTAACATTTTTCCAAAGCACTAAATAACTGTAGAAAAACTGAATTCTAAAGCTAAGATATTTTCTTTATGATGTTTTGGCTGTAGATTCAATTTTAAAAATCAAAGCATGATTGTTTAAAAGAAAGCTGTAGAAATAAAAGTGGTTGTCCACTGTTTCTACAGCTTCTTCCAATCAACCACGCTAGAATCTACGTCTCTGACTTGCTGTGGCCACGTATGCTTTTATTAACTTTCTGCAACTAAATGCAGAGATATTGCCGTGGTTGGCTGGCGAGAAGTAAGTTTCATCTTCAGAGAGAAGCAGCAATATGCATTCAAAGTGCTATCCGAAAATTTAACGGCATTATAGCATATCATGGCTACAAGCATGCATCCACAGAGCTTCAACGGCTCGTTAGAGGACAAATTGTTCGAAGTAGGCTTCAAGGTGATTAAACATTTTCTCTAGTACCTTACTTTAAGCTGATTACATATTAATTTTTTTAACATAGACATGGTTATCCAAATTGAATTATCTCAGGAGCTTCTTATCTCGATTCAAAACTTGACGAAGGCGTTTCTAGACTTCCACAACACAGCGTTGAGATGACAGAACTGCTACATCCAGTCATTAAATTGCAGCGTTGGTGGAGGTTTCTTCATTCACAGAATGTGAGAAGAAAATCAGCACTTTTGATTCAGAGGCATATTCGAGGTGTATTTGCCAGGCAAAGAACTTCTATGGAAAGACGTTACATTGTCGCGATTCAAGTAAGAAACGACCAAAGCTACTTTTCCTCTTTTGTCATTTTTTGCTTTCACTAATAATCAAGTTTCATTACCCTTGAACCTATCAGTCACACTGGAGAGGCTATCTCACACGCAAAGCAGCAAAGGCTCAAGTTCTGGATCTGAGAGTAAGAATGCAAACTTCTGCAGCAAACATAGATGACAAGAAACGGTTGATAAACAAGCTTCTTTCTGCACTTTCGGAACTACTTAGCATGAAAAAGGTCCACAACATTCTTCACATTTGTGAAACTTTGGGTAAGTTTCCTGAGCTTCCTTTATCAACATAACAACGTGAACAGACAGACTATAATAACATGTTCCCTCTACAGATTTGGCGACAAAATACTCTGACAAATGCTGTGAAGAGCTTGTGGCAGCAGGAGCTATAGAAAAGTTGCTAACACTGATCCGGTCTGCAAGCAGAAGCATTCCTGATCAAGAAGTTGCAAAACATGCACTTTCCACTTTGAGACACCTGGCTCGTTACCCGCAAATGGCAGATGAGTTAATCGACACGAAAGGATCCATCCAGACAATTTTCTGGGAACTACTCAGGTCTTCATTTACTTCAAAGAATCTACTCTTTAAAATTGAAGATTAAATCTTTTGTCATTCTTATATAACTTTTATTCTCTTTTTCAGGAACAAAGAAGAAGCATATTTCATAGCATCAGATGTTTTGAAGAAGATGTGCAAAAGCCATAAAGGCGTAGAAGCAGTTCGTAAGCTTCCTGCGTTGGTAAAGCGACTACACGCCTTAGTTGAGGAGCTAACTCGTAAGGCAAACATGGAGAAGAGGTTAGTGTTTTTTTCTTCCCTGTTTAATGTCTGCATTTAGTTGAGTGTTTAAGCTAGCAACATAGCGTATGCTCTTTCAAATAAGAAAGTATGAATCAAATATTTTGGTGTGATGTCAGGAATGTTAAGGGTCAGAGTGGAAAAGAAAAGAGCGAGAGAAGATTAAAGGAGGCTACTGAGCTTCTGAAGCTCATAACCAGCAGATGACTTTGTTAGTTTGTGTTTCGAACTCTGTTGTGTTTTTTGTGTCTGGTTTTGTTTGAAGTGCATTGATCAGTGCACTCCCACAACTAGACTTTGTTTTAGGTTTTCTGTAATCAACTTGACAAACTGCTTCTGCATCATTTCTTGTGTCTGTTGTCTCAGCCTCTTGAATTCACAAAATTCTTGTTGTCAAATCCTAAGCTCTTAAGTTAATTCAGAGTAATTTTTCATGGCTGAGCCCAGGGCTGGTCTGAACCAGGCTAGTTTTTGTCTCCAATCTTACATATGATTATGACAATACGAAGAGTCTCAAGACTTTGATTCAACGACCTTATTACTCGCCGATACTAAACACTGGTTAAAACGAGCAGGACAAAACACCGTGCACACAAGAGATAGACAGGAGCATTTACACAACACAAGCACATTATTACAAGGTTGAATTCCCCGGTGCGAACTTGAGAGAGATACTGTTCACACAGTGTCGCTCATCTGTAGGTGTAGGGAAACCTTCTCCTTTGAAAACATGGCCGAGATGTCCACCACAAGCCGCACAAGTGATCTCTATTCTTCTCCCATCTGGATCAGGCTGAGTTAAACATGTAAAAAAAAGATGTTTCCAGTGGTTTTGTTTCTCAAATCATGAACTCTGATAATGATCTCTTGAATTTAAGAATCTTACAGTTCGGTTTATGGCACCAGGAATGCCGTCAAAGAAAGCTGGCCAGCCACAACCGGAATCGAATTTGGTGGCGGATTTGTATAGAGGGGTTCCACATCCTGCACAGGAATAGATGCCGTCTTCGAATAGTTTGTTGTATTCTCCTGTTCCTGGATATCTACATTTTACATGTGTAGAGAGTTAGAATAGTGATGTTACAGAACGTGGGACCGGTTTGCTTTCGCTGAACTCTAACTTCACACCCTAAGATATCCACTGATCCATCAACCACAGATAAGATTATGTTGAGAGCCAAGAAAGAACATACCAAATCAAGACACAAGAGTAAAGACGCATTTTCATGTCTCACTGAGAAAACGATCTGGGACATCTCATAAGAGTAAGGTTCATAGCAACTAAGAGGGTCCAGAGATACAAAAGGAACATAGTTTTAATGTGAAGAAAAAAACCGAAAACTTTGAAACTTGTACTTCACACCCTAAGATATACATTATTCCTTTCAACCACAGAGAGGATTATTCTACATAAAGTTTCCTTTGCTTATTGCTTTTAAAGTTCAAGAACCAAAAAAGATTATGCACACATCATAACAATTCAAGACACAAGAAGAGTAAGAAGCAATTTTCATGTCTCACAAAGAAATTCAACTTGACAAATCTATTGAAAACTTTTTTAATCTTTGAAAAATCTATTGAAAGTGTTAATCTTTCAGAAAATGTGTCTCCTATATTGTTATATAGTATATATCTACCGATCAGGTAACAATTTTACTCCACAAACACTCAATACCATCAACTTTCATGAGACATACTACTAACAAAACATTGTGCATCATCATTATCCATTGACAACATAAAAACATAGTTTGCATCATGAGAAGAATCTCAATCCACAACATAACACTAGATCATCAAGACAGATGCTTTATCCAATTATCAAAAATAACAGATGAAATAACAAAAAAAAACACTCTCCTTACTCGGTGCCTTTCTGCCTCAGGATCCTGAACTGCTCAGGAGACAGAATCGCACGCCACTCTTCCTCTGGCTTGTTGACCGATCCGGGAGCCGGAGAAGCCATTGCTGCGATACGACCACCGTGGAAGCCTCGTTTACAGAGACGGAGCGGAGGAAATGATGAACGAGAGGAGGAGAGAGGAAGGAGGTTAAGATTCGACGGAGAGAAAGAGAATCGAGTGGTTCTGGGGGAGAGAGAAGGTCTAACGAAGGCTTTGATGGTGGAAGCTAAGGTCATAGAAGTGGCTGAAGATGATGATGATATGAGGTTTAACGCCATTGTTGCTCTTTTTAATCTCTTTCTTTCTTTCTTCCGACAGAGCTTTCTATGTGTTTCTTTTAGTTTTGTCTCGAATCTTCAGTTAATATGGGCCTAATATTTAAAACTGTAAGCCCAATCTCCACTCATGCCAAAGCCAGAGTTTTAAGAAGAGTGTGAGATGGTCCTCTTATAATAAATGTGAAGGATTTTTCTTTTTTCATTTTTGTCAGCTAAAGATCTTTCTATGGTCGCTTTTGTAAGAAACCATTTCTTTTTTTTTATAACAGTGGAAATTCAGACATTAAGTCCAGACATTACGAGGCTTTCCATTCGGGTACGCACGGTTACAGGCGGGAAGGTGGCCAAGGTGACTAGAACCCAGAACAGACAGTCCAGTTTGAGTTTTATTACCACTAGACTAAGAGCTTTTGGATAAAATTTGTTTTTGTGAAAGTAAGACATGAAATTATTAGATTAGCAGTTTAACATGAAATTATTAGACATGAAAGTAAAACCACATTTTTTACCTTTGCTGTTGAAGGCATAAACTTAGGTATTGGATTAATATATAAACTGCACACAACAGTTAAGTACCACGAAAAGATTAGAAACAGACTTTAAATTATAGCAAAGATCAAACTAGTGTTGACAAAAGGGAAGAACCAAAAAGCAACTTTGTTAAGCAGCTCTTGCAAGAACTTGAAGACTTTCAGGAACATCAGAAGGATCAATGAAGAAACTCCTCCTTCTCAAAACCACTTTTGGTACAATCACACTCAACACACCGTCTTCATAACCAGCTGATATTCCGGTTATATCTATCGATTCTGGTAACCGGAATTTCCTCTTAAAACTCCTAACCGGCGGATCCGGTGATCTATCAGTGGTCTCTGTTCGTATGATTAAGTATATGGAATCTTCTATCTCCACTTTTATTTCTTCTTTCCTCAAACCTGAAACAAGAAATAAATAAAAAATTCTTCAAAGATTATATTTTAAAATGTGTGGTAATGAATATAGTTAGTTATTTTACCAGGAAGATCAACAGAGAAAACGTGAGAATCTGGAGTCTGAGACCAACGAATATGATTTTCTTGAGAAACTTGGTAGCCATTAAGAGCTCGAGATGATAATACATATTCCCATGGTGTCAGTTGAATCCTCCGAAACTCCATTTTTGGTTTTTGTTTATTTGTTTTCTCTCTATCTTTTTTCTTGTGGACTGATTGATCTTGAATTTTGATTCCTAGTTATAGGAGAGAGATGCCAACCACTTGACCCATTTGAGCAACTTGTTGTCTGTAAAGTAAACAAAATAAAATAAAACTGATATTTTGGTGCGTGATTATGTAAAAAGGTCTATTAAATGGAGAAAAAAACAGGAATACTTGCTAAAAATGACTGTACTTTAAAGTTTGATGAGAATATTATTGGTTCTTTAGATTGTCACTCATGAGTAGTGATGACTGACCCTGAAATATAACCATGGTTCCCCAAAAAATGGGTATTTAAATCCTGAACAATTTGAAATCATCAAGTTTAATATTTAATTATTTATGCCTCCACTTTTTATTGACTTGGCAAATTGATAACCCAAAAAATCAGTTGTTAAATCATAAACATTTGTATCTCATAAACTCGAAATATCTAAATTAAAACCTTAGTTTAGAGAGGGAAACCGAATTCCAGTGAGTACAAAAGTGATTTTCGGTGACACGATGAAGAACTTCAAGAATAACAAGACTTTTTGTCGGAAAAATGTTCAAAATTTCTTCAAGGTCAAAATATGTAAGTCATATGTTGTTTTCATTGTTAAAAATGTTGTTTTTAATGTCATATGTTGTTTTTAAAATATGTAAGACTATCTTTCTACAAACCAATCTAACAATAAAAACAACATATGACTTACATATTTTGACCTAGGAGTTTTGAGCCCTTTCTCGACAAAGTGTTTTGTTCTTCTCGAAGTTTTTCATCACGTCGCTAGAAATTGTCTTTGTACTCACCAAAATTAGGGTTTTAATTTGGGAATTTCAAATTTTTGAGATCCAATGGATTTTTTTTTTGATAAAATACTAACAATAAACGTTTATAATTTAACATCTGATTTTTTGAATCATCAATTTGTCGAGTCAACAAATAATTGGAGCTTTTATCGTGCGAGCAATAATTCAATATTTAACTTGCTGATTTGGTGAAAAAAAAACTTGCTGATTCCAAATTGTTCAAGAGTTAAATGTCATTTTCCCCACGATTCCTTGTAAATTATAATGTTTTTATGGTATTTAGTAATCATTTTTTTCTTTCTGATTTTATTTAGTTAACTATCAATAATAAGAAAATAATTATCTTGCATACAAATATTTCTAACCACTCATTTGCTGGCAAGTTGAAGATATACATAAACTTGATAATTTTAGACAAATTTTTTAAAATTAATTCTAAATTTTGAAAGAGGAAATTTGCAGAGGGTAAGAAAAAAGAGTGAAATTACAGGACCCATGTTAGTGTAAATCTAACTCAAACCCTACCCTCATTTTAAGCAATTAATTACGAAAATGCCACTAGTTTCGGACACGAAACATCGGAGGGGGGTTTATCAACGGGGCTTTTCTAATTTCACTCTGCGAATGAATCATCATCTTCTCCCTCCTCTATTCTTAGGTCTAGATCGTCGTACGTTCGATTTGGGTTCAACATTGTCTATGTGAACAAATGGGTTTAAAGAAATCAAAACACAAACTAAGCGCGATATTCCGCGTAGCGATGAGAAACGCCGCGAGAAAACCTTCAGACGCCGCCGAAACCGTCTCCGGAGAGTCTCCTGAGTTGGATTTTATTGATAAAGGTGCCTCCTTTTTTTACTCTCCGATTTAAAAATCTCTTCTTTATAAATAAAAATCTCTTCTTTTATAGGAACCGCATCATGGAGTTCCTTTCCGGACATTCTCTTACCTCTTAAGTCTTTCATAGATCCATCCAACCCTGGACAACTAGGTACCCTCTAGTGGATGTTCTGTAATGATTGAGTTCACATCTTGTAGATTCTAATGCCTTTTTTTTTGTAGATTCTGGGGGAACATCACTCGCGGGTCTGGTCTCCTCTGGCTTTGGTGGTATGTACCATTGATTGTGTGTAGTCACTGTTTGATACCTTTTTGGCTGTACTGAATGATTGTTTCAGTTGAATCTAGGGAAAGAAGAGACGATAACGCTTCTTCTAACAAGAAGACATTGGAGTTGTCAGCTTTCCTGTCTGGGAAACTTCTTTCATCCACAAAGAAACAACATGTGGGGCGTGGAAGGTTGCAGTTCGAGACTTTCAAGAAAAACCAGTCACAGCTTATGAAGAAGCTCTCCAAGGGATGTGCACGGAAGCTGGGCCAGGAGACTACGTTTGAGGTGCTGTTTAAAATGGGGAAAGAAGCGGGTGAAAGAGAGTACAGCGCGAGGATTCAGCTTTGTGTGAAAAATGCCAGGAGAAGCAATGATGCTGAAATTGTTCTTGATCAAGTTGGGAAAGCTATTGAGTATCTTAAGGAAATGAGACAAGGAGGGTTCTCTATAAAGGAAGGAACTTATGGGCCGTTGTTTAGGTACTTGGTTGATATGGAAATGGTAGAGGAGTTCCAGATTTTTAAAGATTTTATTAGAGAGGCAAGTCCTAAGTCTGTTGAGAAACTTGTCTACTATGAGATGCTTCTTTGGATCCAAGTTAACGATGAGGAGAAGATCCATGAACTTTGTAATACAGTTGACGATAGTGGGAGGATAAGTTTATCAACCCTACAAGGTAAACCATACGCTGTGTTATTATAACTATTTTAGAACTCTGATATTTCTTCTTTACTCTGAAAGTAACTTTTTGATTGTTAAACAGAATATCATTTGGTTGCGCTGTGTGAGAAAGACAGAAAGGAAGATCTTCAGAAGCTTTTAGAGATTGTCGACATAACAAAAGTTTCTTCACCGAAAGTATTGAAAAGCGTATTTGAATACCTTGGAATATCACTACTGGAGTCTGTTGCAAGGAAATTACTTTGGGAACTAGGAGACTCTGGTAAATGTGGATATAAATTAATTGAAATAACTGTATTGGTATTATTGTTTTGAAGGTGGATGTATAGTCATTACATAGTAACATGTTAAATCTCTTGCGAGCATCTTATAGCATTGTAACATGGTTTCTTAACGTTTCCAGGTGAAGTGGAGACAGTTTCAAATCTTATATTTAGCTATGCATCCTGCATCCCAAACACCACGGTGAGGTCTTTTCTTTGTTTTGTTTCTAGTATAATGGCATCTGGTTAATACTAGTATGGCAATTGTTGTTAATTGACAATGTTTCTTGTAGCCAAGTCTTGTACTAGATCTTAATTAGTATTGAAATTATATATCACTTGGGTATGTTAATTTAGATGAACCCAAGCTTCCTGTGAAAAACTGGAGTCTGCTTACCAAATATTATATACATATCCTTGATCCATTGAAATATTCTAGCTAACTATTATCTTTCTTCATATATCTAAGTAATTGATTTCTTAACTAGTGCTGACCACATACACATTTGAAATTTAAAATCTTGTAGGTCTGGATATTGTTAGGTTTCGACATGCCTTTCATGTTGGGTATGCTACAAATTTAGCCTGTGTTCTTGAAACTATCCAATATTTGTGTTGTGTATTTATGCCATTTTCGATGTAAAACTAAAGTGAGTAACTCAATAACTTCTCATCATTATTGTTTGGAATCTGTAGCAGGCCCCATTTACAGAAACTGAGATAAAATTTACTCACCTCTCTCAAGTAGCACTATGTTTTTAAATGTTTTTTTAAGATAGCCTATGTCTCCTAAGCGTCCATGTTCTTACATATTTTGGTGGCTGAAGGTAGAGAATGTCATATTGAAGTTTAACAAGTTGCATGAAGAACTAGATATTGTGCCTTCATCTACATCCTATGAAAAGCTCGTTGGTTATCTTTGTGGCTCGAATGAGGTAATGTACCTGTTCGTTTGTTTTAATTTCAACTTCCATTTCAGGTACTCTTCATTGTGAACTAATGATAAGTTCTATGTGTCATAGGTGGCCACTGCTCTTGATGTAGTTGATAATATGTGTGAAGCAGGTCTCGAAATATCGGCAAACATCCTACATTCGTTATTAGATGCCATTGGCCAGACTCTTGAGTTTGATTTGGTACCGACCTCCTTTCTCTTGAAGCATGTTCCTTGGGTTTTGTTTAAATATTTCTTTTACCGGCTTCATTACCTTCCCTATGGCCAATGGAACAGCTAATTAGGCTGGTCAGTGATATGCTCTTGAGAGATCACCAACTGTCTTTCTCATATCGCAGGTACAAAGAATCCATTCAATACTGAGCAACACGTGTGTCAAGCCAAACAGTGAGACTTTCAGGAGATCGATAAATTTGTGCATAAGAATCAAAGATGTAACTTCTTTTCTAACTTTATCAGCTTCAACTGTTATCCCTCGTGAACTTTATTTGATAAGACGCTAGAAAATGAGTATGAATTTGATGTTTCTCACAGATGCAATGTTTGCTGAACCTCTCGGTTTATTGCAGTTTGAAGGTGCATATAATATGCTTGGTAATTTGAAGAATTTTAATTTGGCTCCGAACTCTAGCATGTACAATTCTATTATGGCAGGATATTTTCGGGAGGTAATTATATCCTGTGCTCTCTTCTCAATCATTCCCCTTTGTCTTACCTATTAAACTCTCCACCAACTATCGCCTTAGCGTTATCCATATGGATGGAAACGAGATTGCTGCAGCACACAAAGAAGCATGCCTTGTATATAACTTCCGTTGTAGTAATAATATATTCTCGTTAGGAAGGTAGCTATGGTAAAACAATTGATATATTTTAAGACCATGGCTTTTACCTCTGAAATCATTTGCAAACTCTAGACCTACTGTGTGTTCTGTATTGTCTCTTGAGATGTTTTTGACTTGAGGTTTTTGTATGGTTTTGAAGAAAAATGTGAACAAGGCCTTAATGGTCCTAAAGGAAATGAAAGAAGCTGAAGTTAAACCTGATTCTGTGACGTTTAGCTATCTAATAAACTATTGCGACCAGGAGGAGGCTATTACGGAGGTAAGCAAATAATACCTGATACATACATATATAAGTGCTGAACAGCGAGGAATATATATAATCTGTTTCTTTTTTGTTATTCTTGTTCAAAGTATTATAAGGAGATGAAACAAGCAGGAGTTCAAGCTAGTAGGCACATTTACATGTCTCTTATAAAAGCATATGCATCATGCAGACAGTTTGAGAAGGCAAAACAGGTAGGCATGTGTATTCCTTAAAAAAATTCCCAAATGATTATATTCACAAATTAGTGTAAGAGAGCAATCTCTGTTCTTACATTAGGTGCTCATGGATCAAGAAGTACCGACTAAGGATCACAATGAGCTGAAAAGTGTTCTTATACATGCTCTGGCATCAAATGGAAATATAACAGATGCCTTAAGTATGTATGAAGAAATGAAGGAAGCTGGTTGTCACGTAGATCCAAAATCTATTATTACTCTTATAGTAAGTTTATCCTTTTAAATCATAAGTTTGCCGAGTAATACTGAACTAGAGATAACATTACGTATTGCAATGACCTCAAATTATTTTTCTGTAGGATCACGCTGATTCAGACGAAGAGTTAACTACGTTGGCTCAACTAGCTCAGCAGCTGCATGATTCTAAGTATTGGATAGATGGTTTATTTAAAATTGTCGTTTTTGCTGTCCGCAACAAGAAGTCGAGGTACAATGGATATGCTTACTCTATTTTTAGTTCATACGTACTCTTATCATTGTTATTATCGTATGCTTCATCCAAAGTTCCTTGTGTAGCTCTATTCTTGATTTGTTAAAGGGGACAAAAAACGACTTTTCCAAGGATGACATTGCTGTGGAATATTGGTTGGAGGAGGTTCGAATCTATTTCTCTCATACGTTTAAAACAAACGTTGCAAGCTCTTCACTTTTCTTATTGTCAACTACTATAATGACACAACGAAATCCTGAATAATTCTATGCATCTTATTGTTGAAACCAGGTGTTTAGGTCAATAGCAGAAACAGAGCCTAGTGATGTGAAGCTAGGATTGGACTTGTTGAGCTTTATGAAGGAAGAGCTTGGGTTATGTCCTTCAAGAAAATGTCTAGATTTTCTTCTACATGCTTGTGTCAACGCCAAGGACAAACAAACCGCTCTAGTGGTATGGAAAGAGTACCAATTTGCAGAACTCCCTTACAATGTCCTCAACTATCTAAGGCAAGTGCTATTTTATCTCTTATAATAATCCTTCTCCATTTGAATATCACTCGTGTCTATGAAACTGGTTTTATTCTTAGTAGAAATTTTCTTCTAATAAAAGAGTAATGTGTTCTTGGTTTTATGGTTTTACAGGATGTATCAGGTTCTTGTAGCTGCAGGAGATTCAAAAAATGCAAAGGAAATAGTATCAAAGATTCCTAGTGATGATAGAGATGTTAGATGTGTAATCAAAGAAAGCCGTGTTGTATTTACTCCAAAACCGAAAAGGAAAATGTCGAAAAAGAAAAAATTATCTTGCCAAGCAAAGTAGGATCATCATTTAGAGCCCCAATTGTATGAGATGTTGTACAGGAAGTCAGGAATGAACACAATTTGCCACTTGAATGGCTGAGCTTTTTTACTTGCACCATTTAGAGTCTATGTATTCACCCCAAGGATGAAGCCGTTACTGTAACAGGGAAGATTGCTGGACTCTGCACAAGTCCTCAGAGGTGAGCGGAAAGGATTAGGAGCAACAGGATGAGAGATATTCAGCCCTGTGTTACTCAAAACAGCCTTTGCATTGCTGCAAGCATCTTCTGTTTTGTAACTGAAGAAACCCGGGATGCGCAGATTGTTCACTGCCTCAACTGCTCCTGACCAGCTTGAGTACCTGGCAAGGTCACAGTTCAAGGCTACAACGATGTCTGGTGATGTCAGGTATGTTACCTCCTCTTGGTACAAGCCTTTAACAAAGCTCACCTTGACTCTGCTGTTGTTTGTAGCCGAGGTGGTTGCTGATAAGTCAAATGGAACTTCAGGTCCAACCATTATGATCTGCACGGTTCCTATACCATTAAGTAAGTGACTGATCTCTGCAAATGCTTTAATCCAGTCGAGTTCTCGTTCTGGACCTAAGTAATGGACAGTCACTTCCTTTCCTTTGAGCAACAGATTCTTGGAATGGGTGCTTAGTGTTGTTAATATGTGGTAAAGGGTTAAAGGGTATGAGAGAATATCAGAAACAGGGCTTGATGATGGTAAACACCGAACATCATAGTAATCTGACCAATCTGACAAGAAGATCATACCCGCTGAACGCCCGTTCAGATTCTGAACCGGTAAATCCTGTGGATAATCACCGTCCTGAAGCCCTCCCCATGATTCAGCATCTGAGGAAGAGCCATGTAAGAGCCCAAAAGAAAGGTGAGAATAGCAACCACATTGCCTTCTCCACATTCCCTTTTTATGGATACCCAAAGATTCAAGCCATTCACATGGGTTTTCAGCATAACACGAGAAAGTGAAGATCTTTAGCTTGAGCTCTTCTTCTCTACCCATCATAGCTTCATAGAGATTACAAACACTGCGGTGCATCTCTCGCCAGTGCCGTTTCTCACAATCTGAACCACAGTAGATGGTTGCACGGCAATAGGTACAACAAACAGTCTCATCTCTGTGAACAGCTTTGTCACACATTGTGCACTTTCTTAAACCCGCTTCTGCACCTTGACCAACTCGCAGATTTGTCATGCCTGAAGCTAGTTCCAGTTCATCATCATCGTGTGCCATTACCGCAGTTTTATCCCACTTCTGCTCATATGATAGACCGGGCGGATGTGAAACCGTGACAGCAACAAAATCATGTGCTTTAAACATCTCTGGTGGCCACTGAACATCAACAGTCTCTATAAAAGGCGAAAACTTAATCATCCTTGGCAACCCCTTGACTTGCTTCTCCTCTTGAAGCAGCAAAGGATGAACCAAAGAAAGAGCTTGCATTACAGCAAACACAAGCCTAAGCTCTTCAAGTGTCGGGTTTCTAAATTGAAGCTCATCAGAGGTCATGCGCCGGGCAACATCAATGACCGGAAACCGATCAGTTCCAGAAACTTCTAAAGACAAAGACTTGACCATTCTCTTGTTACAAGGAAGCATCAGTGACTCAAGCTCATAAGTAACTCTAAAAACCTCAACATTAGGAACTCTAGCCATTACCCATGAATCATCATCAGTCATCTTCAGTGCATAGCTCATGGATTTATACATATAGATTGCTATATCACCACCATCCCCTCCTATGAACTGAACACACTGAAACGGCTGTCTCTTTCCTGACCAATCAGAATCTTTTCCGACACGAACACCGAACAAGTGACCCGGTCTGAGCCTCTTCCATGGCTCACTTCTGTATAAAGAAGCTGAAGCTCTAAAAATGGAATGAATAATGTTGGGAGATATACCTTCAACTTTCATTAGGCAAACACTGGATCCAGGTCCAAGACCCGGACCTGACCCGAACTGATCCTGGAACCTACCAAATAAGTTCTTCAAATGCATATCCATTCTTCAAACTTTCTTCAAAAGTGTCAGTCAGATCTGAGTGAAGAAGGAGCGCTGTTCAAAAGAGCTGTTCAGTTTCTAATAGCAAAGCAGAAAAAAACAAAACTTCAGATGAATTTGAATTCTAGAAGAACGCAAACTATGGTTTTGAGCAGTTAAAACGGTCATGACTCAACCGACAAAACAAAAGTAAAAACTATACATATTTTAAGACAAGAGTTTATATCATAGATTGTTCCTACAAATAAAGTGTATACTTAATGGTCAATTGACATCTGATGCTATTAATCAAAATGCTTTTTCTTTTTTAATTATTACTTTAGAGCCGATATTTATATATGCACCATCCCAGGCCGTTTTACAAAATTTCATTTTATGCTTAATTTTTATTTAGTTTGTACATAAAAATTGTTATTAAATCATTTTTTCTGGAAGTTGAACACAGCGGCACTACAAAATCTCCTCTATCTCATTAATATGCAACTAATCTATATAGATATCCTAAAATGCTATTAACTACTTTGTGGTATCCTTATTAGAATTTAAAGGAAACAAATGCTTGAATAACCAGAACAAGTAACAGTTTTACAACAAACACTGAACACAAATATTTTAAACAAAGAACTGAAACAGAGAGAAGATAGAAAATGCAATGGAGAGAGTCTGAAAATATAAAATAACTGAACTTATGGAGCTGCTTCTTCTTCTTGCATGTTACAGTCAATCTTCTTGCCTTCTCCTTCAAACAAGTTCGCTATGAAGCCACTCTTGGACACAGATGTTTTAGCATCTGTCCCACTTTTGTTATCATTGCTGTCTCCACTCATTATCATCTTGTTCCCAAGCTCTAGCCTAAGCTCCTGCGGCACTTTTTCTACCGGACCAACAGGTCCACAAGTCTGACTCTCACCAGGAGGTTTCTGTTGCTCTGTAGTCTCTTTCTGCGCCAAGACAAGACTCTGTTGTGGTGTCACCATCGTTGTCTCTGGAGCTGGAAAAAACGCCAACAAAGGAGTCGCAGCTTCTCCTTCTTTCTCCTCCATCACAGCTTCCTTGGGTTCTTCTTCATTGCTCTGATGCGGCACTAGAGACAACGCTCGAGCAGATTCAGAGATCTCCACATCTTTCATTGGTTGATCATTAGGAGGTTGTTCAGCTTGGTTCTTGAGTTCTTCTTGTGCGAACATTTTAACATGAGGAGCCACGTCGTTGTCAGGAGTTACCGGTGCGACTTTCCCCGGCATGAACACGACACCTCTCAGTTTCGTGTCACTGTCTTTCACCTTGACGTTGAGTAAGTACCCTGCGTCGAAAGATCCTGCGACCACACCTGAAACCGTCTTACCAACCAGGTTAACGTCAGGTTTTGCAGTCAGGTTTTCATCTCTGCGAGGACGACCTCTCTTTCTCTTCGCCAAGAGATCATTAGCAACACGAGGAGGTGAGCTTGAGGTGGCTAGATTCAACGGATTCATCCTACAGACAACAACAAATAAATAGAAGGAACACAAAGTTCTTATTGCACAAAGACAAGTATGGGATTATTACATGGCAAATCCACAAAACATTCTATAGGTTTTCACACTGATTCAATTTAATTGTTATTATGGAACTGATTTAAGGCCATGTCAGAAACATTTGTAGATCAATAGATCCATGCACTCTCTAATCAGGATAACAAAATGTAACAAAAAATTAAATGAAGATTAGAATCACTAAACCGAGAAACTTATGAAGAAAAAATAAATTTAGATCATCTTTTGTATTATTAAACAGTAGAAATACCAGAATTTTATGGTTCCAAAAATGCTGATAGCGAATTGGAATATTTTCTTTCAAGTTTTGCTCTCTTGTGGTTTCTGTGATGTTTGGTTTCTTACCTTCTCCTTCCGATTTATAAGCAACTTGTTATGGACTTGTAATAGGCTTTTTCATTAATTAGTACTCCTTCTATTTCATAAAAATATTTTTTTTTTAATTTTTTCACACATATTAAGAAATTCATTAAATAATAATAATAAATATTTTGTTTTGTGTAATTTTCAATTTTCAATAAATTTTAACCAATAGTAAATTAATAAAATCAATTATTATTTTTGAAGTTTACAAGATTTTCATAGAAAACACCAAAAGTCTATATTTATGAAACTAATTTTTTTTCTAAAAATATATCTTAATGTAACGGAAAGAGTATTGATTTTCTTTCTATAGTTAAATATTACTTAAATGACTTTAATGTTCAAACACAAAAAGGTCGTTTTCTTAAATGTGGTTACTGATAATCATAATGTTTGTATAACATTCCAAAAATGAATTTAATTATTAACAGGCTGGCAAATTTATGAATGAAGAAATCTATAGAAAATAATGCCAAAAATATAGTCTGACTATAAAATATCACAAATTCATTATTTCTTCAAAAATTGACTAATTATCGACATAAATTTGGTTTATTTCATTATTAAACCGTCATTTTAAATTTTGACTCTTAGAAGTTTTGATCTTTTATTTCAACTAAAATTGTGTTAGTAATTAGACAAGTCGAATTTAAATCTCTTGATTTTTGACTAAATAAGAAATTTGTTAAAAAATTAAAAATGTAATTTGATTAATATTATTTATTTTAAGTAACATTTTCGAATGAATGTAAAACTTATTCAACAAAGAGATGGTTTTACAATTTTTTCTGAATGAGATAAAAACATAGGTCAAAAGATTTACATGCCAACGTCAGTAATTTTGTGGCAAAACCAAGCTTCCATCGCTCCAACCTTACAATGATCTTCCATTGCTTTTATGGAAGGTATTCTATTAAGAACTTGTTTATCCACATCTTGAACCATCTTTGTCAGTGGAAAAATGAGGTTCACTACATACTTGCCTGAAAAACATAAGTTTGATCGTTAAGAAGATGAAGGACTTCAGACCATGTGGTTGTATAGTAAGATGAAACAAGACGATGAGTTACTTGATTCAATAGGTGCATTACATAGAGGACATGAGCTGGACATTCGAGTGTTCTAATGCAAAGTCTTTTCTCTCGTTGAAAGCTGACCATGCCAAACCATAAATGAGTATTTTGGAGTATTGCAAGTGAACCAAACCCCTCAAATAACACTTATCCCCCTAACTCTTCAGTTTTCTATATGATATACTTATTCACTGATAAATTTTAAACTAGAAAGTCATATAACTTATGTAGTTAACTTATTAAAATATAAATTTATTAGAAAATATTGCTTCTTACAATAAAACTGAACGGGATAATGTTAAATTACTACATTTAACTCAGCAATTTTCTCATGACCCAAAATTAGAAACTTACACCAGTTTGTTTCGTAACCGTTTGAACAAATCACAAAAAAAACTACTTTCATGAATAAGACAAAAGTAATGAAAGACAGTATCTAAACATGGAAACGGTCGAAAAATTGGCTTCTTGACATTGTCATAAAGACTGGTCAAAACGATGTTCGACGTATATAGCAAAAAAATACAACAACAGCGAGTTGAATCTCTCTATCATGTATCAACTCTGTCTCGTAACGCATATCCAGTTTCTTAAAGACTCCTCACCGTCTTGACAAGTGACTGGAACGTGCCATGAACCTTTCTCCGATTCCTGAATATAAATATCCATAAACAGAGATTCATCAGGTCTCTCAACAACATCAAGAACCCATTTCAAACACACAAATCTGTCTTTGCTGATTGTAAAACAAACCTGGATCGCAACCGAGAAAGGAGGTGGCATTTCAAGCTTTAGACTTCCTTTAACAAATGTATACCGAACCTGAACCAAATCATAAACCGAAACTTATATTCACAGTATCGGTTTACTATCTAGAAACATCATATTTACTTCAAATTATTACCTGATGCCTTTCTTTCCATTTTTGGAAAAAACTGGTACTTAACAGTTCAAAAATGTGATCTCTCATCTCATCATTAGTTACAAGCAAGCACTTGAATTTAGCAGCAGCATAGAGCCAGTACCTAGAATAAAATGTAAACCAAAAACCAAAGATTGAGTAACCAAAAACCAAAGATTTTAGTGAGATTTGTACAAAAAGCTTAAGCCAAGTACATACCAATCATCATTAGAACCTGGTGGAGTCATGTATAGGACATTGTTTTTAATCCACTCTTCCACCACATTCCGGTGATTAGGGTTTCCTAAAAGCGCATTCACCCGTTTCTTGTGCAAGAGAATCAGCGGCCACTTTTTGTTGCCACTTTTATTGTAAAGTTCCTTCACTACAGCTTCAAGCTGCTCTTTTGCACCATTGTGCATTGTGTCAGTATTCACCCGAATGGATTAAAAACAATATATGCACAGGAAGAAAAGTTGATGAGACCTGTGGAAGACTGAAACCACCATCTGCAAAATTTTGTTGGTAGAGCCCAATGTTTGCTCCATCTAGTATAGCTTCATAATCTCCATGCTTTTCAAGCCACTCCTACGGTTTACAAAAAAAATTGACAATGAAGACAAGTACATTTTCTTGTTCAATAAGATCTCTGTTTCAAGCACAAAACGTAGAGATAGAAAACTTTTAGTTTCTCTCTAACCTGAAACTCGCTGAAGTCCTCCATTGGCTCACATGAATTCATCTTCGCCTTCCTCTCCACAGCCAAAGCCACCAAAGAATTTACAAAATTCTCAGTCTCTACCTCATTGGTATCTACACAAGCCAAATGCTCACCACAGCTCAAACATTCTCCATCAGGGCTAACATTACCTTTCTTCACAATCCATTTGCCTTCCCCAACCCACCCAAGACCATGCCACCCACCCCCATTCTTCAAAACAGATGCTCTAAGCAACTCAATATCAGAACCAATCCCACTGTCTCTAACCTCGCTAGCTTTCTCACTACAGAACCATTCCTCGATAACTTTTGAAGTTTCTTCACTAACAAAGCCAACACATTCCCTTAACTTATGCAAATAACTATAAACCTTGTCCTCTCGTCCCGTGGAAACACTTACCTTCAACAAAGCTGAGATCTCCACCTCCTCCAATGCGATACCTGAAGCATCCATGTGCTCTTCAACTTCATAACCCTTCTCAGCCTCCAATCTCTCACAGAAACAGAGCAAAGCTGGAGCATAAGTTCTCAGACGGGGGACTGATACGCCGCCAACAGCAACAATGTCTTTGACAACCTTGAACGCATAATCACCGTCACCCTTGGCAGCAGCTAGTCGAGCCACTGAAGTAACAGATGCTTCATTAGGACTTATCCCGGAACTAACCATACGTTCAAAAACCTGGAAGCCACGTTCAATGGCAAGAGTTTGACGAGATGGGTCACCAAGTGAAGCTGAGCAGAGGTACAGAAGGGTCTGAAAGTGTTGCTGGCTGAGTCTGACGTCTCCGGAAGCGATGGCTGCATCATAAAGAGCTAACGCAGCTGAGAGGTTTTTAGACTTGGAACATGAATGGAGACTGACAAGGAGGCTCTTTTCTTGGTTGTGGCTTGCCTTCTTCTTCTTGTTCGGTTTTGTAGGGCTTTCATCGAGGTGGCGTGAGCGGTGCTGATCAGAGGTGGCCATGGAAGAACACAAGTGCAACTTAGCTGCACAAGACTTCAAAGTTACAAGCTTTGCATTGGTGAATGTGGAGGATGAAACCCTTACCCTGACCAGACAAAAAGATCTCAACTTTAAGTGAGCAGAAACAAACAAAGTATCAAACTTTACACAGAGACAAACAAAGTATCAAACTTTACAGAGATACAAACAAAGTCTTAACCTTTACACAGAGATTGACCCTAAGAAGATCAGACTCAGAGAGGGTATATACTCTAGATTTATCACAAACAAGCAATTGAAGATTCAATTCATTAACAATTAGGGCTATTTCTGATTGACTTCTGGGGAAACTAAGGTTAAAGGTTTCTAATGGTTGAACGGGAACAACTAGGGTTTATCAAATCTCTGTACTGCTAAGATTGACACAAACCTTAGAGAGAGAAAATCAGGAAGTTGAGGTTTTGAGATGCCAACCACAGGGCATATGTGAAGTGTGTATTGGTTTATTAGGAAGCTAACCTGCGAGGAATGACTCTCAAGGGTGAGAGAGTTTGTGGGAGGGAAGGAGGCGCGGCGCAAAGCAAGGAAGAAGAAGAAGGTCTATTAATTTTCATAATTTTCGAATTTCATTGCATATATATCAGGAAGCTATTATTTTCTATGTTCAAATACACCCCAAAAAACTATTCATTTTTGGCTTTATAGAAAATTATACCAAATAATCTTTTTATAAGAATATAACATTCAAATAAAAATGTTCTAAATAGTTCATTTTTATTGAGAAAATCTTATTTTTTTTAAATTTTAAATTTCACCTTCAAAATCCCAAATCATAACTCTAAACCCTAAATCTAGATTAATTAACTTAAAAAGTATAAGTGTATATTTAAATTTACAAAAAAATCACCTTTGCTAGGCATGAGTTTACAAAACTCACGTTTTACTAGGCATGAGTTCAGTAAACTCACATTTGTTTCGGCATAAGTTCAATAAATTCATTTTTTACTAAAGACAAGTTCAAAATAAATTCACATTTTACGAGGCATAAATTTAAAGTAAACTCGCCTAAATCACCATGAACATAAAAGCGATTAGTTCATTGTTTCATAAATCTTCTTCGTGAAATTCGTAGAAATTAATTTTATCTCTCTCTATGAATTTAGGAAAGACTTACTTCTTAGACCCCTCAACAAAACCTCATTAGACAATGAAATAAACCCACTTAAAAGAGTCATTGGAAAATCGTAAACTTCTTTTTATATAAATAAGGAAGCACTCTCTCCTTACGAAGGGAGAGATCTTCCTTTTAAACCTAAGAAATTTCTAGAATGAGAAAATGGAGACTTTTTGATTCACTTTACATAGACAAAGGAAATCATCTTTGTAACAAAATCTATAAAGTTTATAAAATCTCTTTTAAATTCTTTTTTCCAATTTGATCTCATTATTAAGATTTTTCCTACGCTTACCATAAAATAATAATGTCTAATTCCAATCACATTTTTCAGATTAAACAGAGAGACTTAACAGAAGAACACAGTTATGTATAGTACAAGTTACCGAAAATGTGTGGATCGTGTCAAATGCTAGAGCAATCATTGATGTAAGACATGGTACTAATATCACGAAATGAGTACAGCTAGTCAACTACACAAAATCAAACCATTTGTGACTTGATCAACAAGTCACAAAGCTAGTTATATATGTTGTAAGAAAAAACTAAACTTGGGTTCAGTTGATTCACAAGAGATGATGAGACGAAATGGCACCTGCGAACATCTGTCCATATTGAATGTAAGTTAAGAAGCCCAAACAAAAAAAAACAACATATGAACACCAGCATGATCTCAACTGCAAGTAAAGGACTAAAATAGTCTTAGATCATGCAAAGAATAAGAAATAGCATGCGAACATTGCAAGAACTAAGAAAAAAACCGACTTTTAATTAGAAAGTTTAAGAAACGTTTTTTGTGGTGTTAGTAGACTCCCCTTAAAAGATCCACTACACATCTCTATTAATAGTGCACCCCTATTAATGGTGCTTTAAGAGCATGTGCAATGGGGGTGCTTAGTGGGGTGCTTAAGAGCATAAACAACCTTAAGAGCTCCTTAGGTTTTTTTTTTTTTTTAAATAAAATAAATAAAAATGAATCAATCGCGGGCCGTCACGTGTCAGTGGAGCCTGCGAACAGTGCAAGAACTCAACTAAGAACGCATCTTAATTAGGAGATTTAAGAGGTGGTTCTTAAGGGATTTAGCGGATCTCACCCGCTAAGAACCCCTCTTGTTCACGCTCTAAGGTGTGAGGCCCACTAGCACCCCTTAAATCCAACTCTTAAAATGCCTAATTCCTTGGTGTTTGCGCTGTTCGCGGACTCCACTGACACGTGGCGGTCTGTGCTTGATATTTTTTTCTTTTTTAAAAAAAAAAACAAAAAAAAACACCATTTAACAGATCCTAAGTTAATGGTGTTCTAAGGAGAGAGCTAACTCAATTTTATTAGTATAGATTTGTTGTAATACATGTGCATGAACCAACTGGAATAATGGATAGTCCACATGTAATGTTCACATAGTCAAACAATATGAAATCCCCACATACAGTATGTGCCTATATATATAATGTGCAATGATCCTGATGGTATTACCTTAACTTAGACCACCCAAAAAGGCAAAAACTATAGCTCCAAAACAATAATGGCCATGATGAAGATTCCAAACGAATACGCAAAGATAGAGAAAGAAGATGCTAATGAGATGATCCACAAGAGAGCTCAGTTTCTGATCCAAAAGGTTCTCCAGCGAGCCGACACAGAGACATTAAGACGGCAACATAAGAGAACTGTTTTGATCAGAACGTCTTCGTTTAGAGTGGTGGGAATGAGAATGAAGATTGGGAAGAAGCTTAGGAAGCTAAGGAAGAGTTGTGTAATGGCGAATAAATATAGTGATCTTATGCCACGTTTCGTTAAATCTCTTAGGCGTTATTTCTTATGTTCCTCCTCTCGGAACGTCTCTGATCTTCCTCCTCTCTTTGCCATCCACGTTTAAATAATTTTTTGGGAACTAGTTATTTTATTTTTCCTATCATACCATATCATAATATTGAATAAAATCTCAGCATTGGTGTATTTTTCCTTTGTTTTGGACATATGAATCGTGTGGGTTAATTATAAGTCAATAGACATAATTACTATCAAATTTAAAAATCTAAATTTTCATATTTTTAACGTTGATTTTACTATGATATTACAATTATAAAAATAAATAAATAGAAGACTATATAACTTAACATGTTTTATGATGATTCATACATAACACACCATTCTGAATTGTTGTAAAAAACTACGTTTAACCAGTTTTACTTGCACCATATTAATAATTTTAAGTAAATCTTTTCTCCGTTAAACACTGACTTTTTGCTGCTTCAGAAACATTAATGACAACCACTAGATTGATGACGTGGTTTAGTAGTTTAACCTATGAATATGAGTTATAAGCATTATGGTCCAAAAGATCCAGTCGATTGTAAACAAATTCTAAACATTAATCAAGTATGTCCAGTTATCCATCAAAGTACTGGTGAAATCAATTTTCTGGTGATGTGGAAGGCATCAAAAATTGATTAGATAGCCATTTGACTTGCGAATCAGTTTATTGGTGGCTCGTACACTTCTTAACCATGTTTCTTGAGTTGGAGTCTATATATACAAAAAAAAACATCAAACTTTGTACTCTCTCTATTTTATATTAAATGCCGTTTTACCTTACAAATCAAAAGATTAAGAAAGTAATTATTTTCTAAAAAAATATCATTTCATATATAGATTACTATATTTATAAAATTTAATTGATCATACTTATATTATGAAACAGAATGAATGAGTATCTACCAACAAAGTAAATATGTTGAGCACATGGTTATGCTATCATTGGCTAGACCATTATTACATAGCACTTTGGAATGATTTACATATATGTTTGTGTTATTCAAGCAACCGCAATGTAGTGGTTATTGCTAATTATATTGGCCAAGACAGAAATGCATTTGATATACGAGAAAGGGAAATGGTTGTGTGAAATAGTGGAATAAGCTGTAAGATTGTGAACATGGCCCGATACATTGAACCTTTCCTTTGAATTAATCAAAGTCGGTGATGCTTTAGTGCTTTCTGAAGCGTTTTATTTCGCCCCGTTGACTAATTTTATTGTTTGATTGCGTAGAAAGTTGACTATATATTAATATTACAGCTTCATTACATTATGCCTTTTATTTAGTTAGATCTCTGACCTTCAATGTGGTTATTAATAGTCACTCACAGTTTGTCTTTGGATCCTCTTGTGAATGAGAGTAACTGCGTTTTGACGACAAAGAAAAAAAAAAGAATGCAATTTGTAACTGTGTTTGTTTACTAGCTAGGTTCAGGCACTTAGGTCTGATAGAAAAGGTGATCCACACAATTCTCTCCTAGTTGGAATATTGTTTTTGTAGATAATCGAATAAATTTACTTAACCGAATCAGAGTCGAAACCAATTCAAATTAATCATAAATTTCAAGTAAGAGAGAACTGTATAACCATGTATATTAGTTATTAGGTGTTTATGCGTTTGTTTAACCTTCTTTTACCTCAGTATGAGGTATTAGACTATTACACCATCTCCAATATATTTTCTGATTTTCATTTCAAAAATGAAGAAATTTTATAATAAGAATGAATTTTGCTTCAATATATTCTTTAAAATAAAAATTTCTAAATATGAACTAAAACATAGAGGAATGTTATTTCTTTCTGTAAAAATAGAGGAAAAAATAACAATTTCTATTTTAGAAACAAAAATAAAGATGAATTAAAATGATTTTAACTCTAAGTGCTATTATAGAAACAAAAATAAAAGTGGATTGGAGATATTCTTAGGTTCATAATGGCTTAAACCTTAAATGTACTATAAACATAATTTACAATCCACTTGTAATTTCAATTATCGATTTTAAACTTGATTTTATCGATTCAGACGATTAAATTATCGGTTTTAGATAATTTAAAATATTTAAATTTGTATTTTTAATTTTTAATATGAATTTTTTGGTTAGAATATTCAAATTTATGAAAAGAAATGTAGTCCATAGATGGGCCATTTCTCTAGATATTCAAATTTATCTTAAGTATTGGATTCATATGCGTGTGGCATGAAATATAATAGGATGCTTTCAAATCCGAATTGTTTAGCAAGGCAAATCTCTCATACCACTAGGCCATCATCACATCACATGGTGGTTATCTTTTAATATGATAGTGGAGCCGTATTCTTGTTTTATATCTGAGAAAATAATACACAACATTAAGTAGGGGAAGCTAGTCTCTCTTGATATAAGTAAAAGTACAATAAAACTTTATAAATTAATACTGTTTAGATTTTAATTTTTTATTAATTTATATAAAAAATTAGATTTTCCTATTTTAAGATATATTTTACTAAAATAAGAAAAATTCGATTTAGTATATATATATTAATTAAATTTTTGAAATTCAATATTTATATTAGTTTTATTATATTATTGATATATATAATATGTTTTATGGAATTTAAATATGGTTTTAGATATGGTACACTAAATCTCATAAAATATATTAAATATTAAGAAGCATAAAGATAACTCCATTATAATTATAAAATAAACTATATAATAGTTGATTTGTACTTACGTAAAATACATATAAATATAAATTATTATTTTATAATTTTAATGAACTATATATTATTTAGGATTCTTTAAAAATTTACTATCTTATTATTTTATCGATTTGTGTTATATTTTGAACTAGTCTAATTAGGGACCGAATAAATTTATTAATTTATAGTGTTTATTAATTTATTGAGTACTATTTTTTTGAATTTCTACTGTATAAAATTTTAAAAATTTGTCTAGCACAATATCATATACTCTCTCCGTTTCACAATGTAGGTATTTTAGGTTAAAATACTAATAATAAGAAAGTCGTTACGTTTTTAAAAGTAGCATTTAATTAATAAATTCAACTAATTATTTTTAAAAATTACATTATTTGAGTGGTCAGAGTATATCCAATAAATGTGAAAATTACCTAAATATGTGAAAAATTTTACCTATTGAAAAAAGAAAGTTTCCTAAAACTACTTACAATATAAAGCAGAGGGAATATTTACTATAAGCAAAAAAGCAAGTGACTGTACTGCTAGGATTTGTTATTCTATAAATCAACTATGTATGTTTAATGTAATAGTGAAAGAGTATTTTGAAAAATCCATACCTCAGGATTTCGATTTGGTGTTTGGCATGTGAGGCTTAAAACAAAATATATGTAATCCTAGTTTTAAAGATTGAATGGAAGTACATTGATGTTCAGGTTATTACATCAAGATTCCTGGATAAAAAAAAACTAAATGTCACCAAAAGCAATAAACCAATGATACAGTTTAAAACTTCCTTAAATAGAATGAACAAACCATTCATCAAATTGCCAAAATCGTTTCTTCGATGGAAGAAAAATAAAAGAAATCTGGTGGAATAGTTTAATATTGAAGAGGCTACTTCTTATCGTCCCACATATCCAATCGGTTTTTCGCTTTTTCTACCTGAATCATTGTATAACAATAGTCACCTTAATAATTTTGACACACAAATCAAAAGCTAAATTATCATTTTATATACTCTGTTCTGTTATTGTAGAGAAATTATTTTGTTACAAAATAAGTATTATTTTCGACTTTGATGCAAAATTTATTAATTTTTTATTATAATTTATTTTTTTATTAGTTGAAACATGGTTAGGTGTATATGTAATTTTGTTTTTATATAGAAAATATGTTAAATTAATTATTTTCTTAATTCGTGCACACAAAACTAAAGAAATATTTAATATGAAACAAAGTAAATATGATTTTAAGACAATATGATATGACTAAACAATTACCTCATTATCCCAGTCTGTTCGGTACGTGACGTAAAGTAAGATGAGAGTTTGCATGAGGGTACCTCCAATCATACCACTCCATATTCCCTATCACATAAATCACATAAAAATTGCATTTATACTGAAAATCATATATTATTCTGAAAATATTGTAAAAAAAAAAACGAACCTTGGCTTGAAAATTGAAAGTGAAGCCTAGCACACAACCAACAGGAATACCAACAATATAGTAACAACCAACATTCACATATGCCACGAATGCTTGCCATCCACATCCAACTGCCACTCCTGTAAACAAATACCAAACCGAGTATTATTTATCCCGGTCCGGTTAACTTACACTGGTTTTCTCCGGTTTAATTAAAATTTAGTTGCATGTATATATACCGCTCAAGACGGGCTGGATTCCATTGAGAATGATGGTGACGGCGAGAAACGGACAAAGGTCAGAGACGGCCTTAGCAACCTCAGCGTCCGCCGTGAAAATGTAGCTGACGTAATCACGTGACACCATCACGGCGAGTGCCTCCGCGACGGAGATCACGAAGGAAACAAAAGTCGCCATCCATGTAGAGAACAAGGCCGATTTTGGGTTTCCTGCTCCTAGTTCATTACTTGTCCGTACACTGCCATGTTTTTTTTTTTTCAACTTATGACTTAGTTTCAAAAATGATGGTTAATTTTTCGAACTATGTTTGAAATATAAATACTAACCTTGCAGCTGCATTGAAGCCTACGGAGACCATGAAGGATAGTGCTGAAATTGACATACTGCAAAAATAAAATAAAAATGTTAAGGAAAGAAACTTACTTGTTTCCAATACATATCTGGTTAAGTTTATGTTTTAGCAATACATATGTACAATATGAAAAAAGTTTCTTTTTGTATGAAACTCTAAAGCTAGAAAAATATTTTTTTGTTTCATTATAAGTGTCACTTTAGGTTTATGCACACGGATTAAGAAAACAATTAATTTTGCATATTTTCTATATAAAAACACAATTACTTATACACCTAACCATATTTCAACCAATAAAAAAATAAACTGCACCATAAAATTAATAAATTTTGCATCGAAAGTCGAAAACGACACTTATTTTGTAACAATTTTTTTTTCTAAAATGACACTTAATATGAAACGGAGAGAGTAAATGATTTAAGAAAAGCAGTTTTTTTGCGGTCTCAATCACTAAACTATACTTACACAAAACTAAAAGATATTTTATCCGTTTCTAATAAATAAATGTGTTCATCTATATTAAAAATATACATCAATCTGTTAAATTTTGTTAATAAATACATCAATATCTATGATTAACTAGTTTTAATATCTCTCAACTAACAGAAATTTAGTAAATATGTATTTTTTAAAAATAATGATTTACCATTATTAACTCATAAAAATGCATAGAAAACATAGATAATAGTATCTTTTAGAATAAAATAGTTTCCAAAACATTTATCTTTTAGAAACATAGTTTATTAACTTGTCATCACCCTTTATTTTATATTGTGTTTAAAATTTATTTAAAATCAAGGTAACAATAATGAACTTACCAGATGGAGAGAGAATCTAGAGACAATGCAGGATTTTCAAGCAGGCCAGCAAGAAGAACCAGAATTTGCGAATACCACATTTCTAAACAGATCATCACAGCTGAACCAGCAGAGAGTTTAAAGAAGCTCCAAAGACCTTGGAACGATCTCCAGCTAAGACCAGTCCACGTATGTCTAAACCTCTGACTACTCGTAATATACAAAGTTTGAGCCCCAACTATAACCCACCAAGAGATTGTAAGAACATAAGCTATGCCCATAAGGCCTAAGTCCATCACGTAAACAGTGACCCACGTTAGCAAGATCTGGAAGAAGAGTGCAACGGCTGAGATGTACGCGCTTGGAGTCACCACACTTTGGGCTTGGAGGAACTTTTGTGCCGTGAAGTTGACCGCATAAGCGAAGATCTGAGGGATAAGCCCAGCTATGTACATTGAAGCCATGTACGACACACTTTTGGGCTCGCCTAATAGGACTAGAATCGGGTACGAAAAGCTGTATAGTAATGTCATGGGCAAACCAACCAGAGCGAGGACTATTGTTGCTCTCTGGAGATAGATGCCAAGCATATCATAACGGTGTGCTCCGTATGCTTGTCCACAAAGAGTCTCCACTGCACTTCCCATACCTAACTGTAAAAAACGAAGTTAAAATCGTAAATATGCTTCACAAGTTTCTACCAAACAAAGGATTATTCGTTATTCAGTATACTGACAAAAATGGGACCATTATAACCATAAAAGGAAGAAAAAACGTGCGTTATTTCTTACAAAAAATAATAGTTCAATAATTCATTTCCACAACTTGTTTCCCCCCGTCAAATACTTGTTTTAAAGAAATTATTATTCCAGATTTATTGGAAAATGAAGAAAGTTTATAATATATTTACTCTATTTTCCAAGACTTTCAAGGTATAAATAATCATCTCTCTTATTAAACAATACAAATTAAACCTTGAATTAAAAAATCAAACAAAATTAAACTAAAAACATTTTATAATACCTGACACATAAAATGATACTTCATTTATGTTTAAAGATTGATGTTCTAAGTTTTTTGTTTATAACTTATTGGTTTTGTTTTTGATTAGTTTAGTGTTTATTTGCTTCCCAATAATTTTTATCATCTATGTTTTTACATCTTAGTTTTATTTATATATATAAAAACTATTAACTATCTAAAACATTAATTATTTTAACACAATTTGAAATATTAAAACCATCTCCAATGTATCTCCCTATTTTTCTCTAAAATAGGAAAACTTTACAATAGAGAAGGATTTGTCTCCAATGTAATCCTCTATTTTCTTCTCTAGAAAAGAATATTCTTAATATATATACTTTGTGTTTTAAAATAATACCTTTTATTTTTGAAAGTTAAAATTAGCCCTTTTTTTAAAAAAAAATCATAAATTATGTATAATATTTAAACTAAATGTATTTTTAAACTAAGTACTATATAAAAAGTATATTTCACTAATTTTTTTATTTTTGATTATAATTATTAAAACAAAAAGTTACAGAACTATTTGATAAATAAAAAAGTAGGTATATGCTACAGAGGAATGTTATATTTTCCTCTAATTATAGAAGTGAAAATAACAATCATTATTTGGGACAAAGGGGGTTGGGACAAATATTCTTTTATTATAGTAATTAGAGTCAAGAAAATATCTCGGCTAATAGGGGTGGGACGGATCGGATATACGGGGTATTTTAGGATATTCAGATCCGTTGAATCCGTAAAATCACTATCCAGATTTGGATTCGTGCTTTCCAAATATCTAGGGTTAAGATATTCAGACTAAAATTCGAATACCCGCGGATATCCAAATTTGTTTTTGTAAAATAATAATTTAAATTTAAAATTAAATTTCAAACTAACTGTTTACTATTTATTTATTTAATTTAAATTTATTTTTTAAAAAATTTGAAAAAGCATTTAAATTTAATAAAAAATATTTATTTTTATAAAAATTATATATAAAATACATATATAAATATAATTATATTTTAAATATATTTAAAATGTATAGTGGGTTAGGATCCGAATATCTGGATTTAAAATTTCACTATTCAGATCCGTATCAGGATCCGTAAAATCAATATCCTGAACCAAATCCTTCAGATATCCATTTTGTTAGAACAAATTTCGGATCTAATAATAGATAGCGGATATTAAGTCACCTATGAGTTGATGCTTTAAAAGGAGCATAGGATAAAAAGCATCGTTACAGGCTGTAATTCTTAGGCAAATGACACAAATCAATAAATGGTGACAATTAATATACTCCCTCCGTTTCACTATGATACATGTTTTAGAAAAAAACTTTGTTTCATAAAGATATATTTTTTATGTTTTCTATAAGAATATTGCAAATTTCAAGAAAATTAATTGAGTTTATTGAGTTACTATTGGTCAAAAATCATTGAAAACTGAAAATTACAGAAATCGATACATTTAATATAGTAATTTAATGCGTTTTCTTAATATGTGTGAAAACTTTAAAAAGTCTATTTTTATGAAACAAAGGGAGTATATTGTAATTTTATGGTCAGATACTTATTTTTGTACATATATTGTTCCTAGATTTGTTGAGAAATTAATTTTTGTATTAAAACGTAGTACAAAATCATTAAATGGTAAAGAGAAAACGAAGTAAAAAATATGGATATAAAAATCAAAAAAGGATAGATGATCAAGGTACCTATAAAGTTACATGCTTTAAATCCCTAACCATATGGGGACACTCTTACTCCATAAACTTTAATATTAACACGTTAAACGATGGTAATAACTCAACGCACCATGAGTCCATAGGCGAGATTGAAGCAGCTGTTTCCGATGGAAGCGGCGGCGAGTTCTTTACTGCCAATATGTCCGGCGAAGATCCGTGCGGAGATAGTCATTCCGCTGTTGACTATATAGACAAGTATCGCCGGAAGTGCTAAGCTGAAAAGTAGTTTCATTTCTATGCACGCGCCTAAGTATACGCGCCTCCGGTAAGGAAGGCTACTCTCCGTTAAAACACTCTCCAGTCCGACGTCAGACGGAGGTTTTTGATCCACCAATGGCCGCCGAAGATCGGTTCTCTCCGCCGTGTCATTTGACCCGTCCATAACGTTTTAAATAAATGTGAGGAGGAGATTGTGTGGAGATGTGAGACTTGTGAAATAATCAAAAGGAAGATAAGAGAAACAAGGCTTTGTCTGTGTATAAATAGACACTATTAATGTAAATAAGTGTGAATTGGTAAAAAAAAAGTGTGTATTGGTAAATTTACCTACCAAATAATATAAAAGTATTTATTGAAAATAGGTGTGTGGGCTTATGTTCCGTTTTAGAAATGGACTGTGTGACTTTTATATCCGATAATTGACTCCGGGTGGGGTCCAGTGAATAAACAAAAAACTACTTAATATTCTAACCTAGATTTTTTCAAGTTTTACGCATATTAAATATTTACAGTTAAATTTATTATTTATTTCTGTTATACTTTTCTGATGATTATGAATTAAGTTTAAATACTTTAACCAAGTAGTAGTAGTCTATTGGTATTTTTTTGAAATTCAACATGTACCAATGGTGATTATGGGTTATTTATAGGGGATTAAATTATCATTAATTAATTAGTTTAAATTTCGGTTTTGATTCAGTTGGTTAACATAGTGAACTATAATAGATAATCATTCCATTTTCTAATATTAGTTGAAATGTACTCTGAACTCAGATCAGATAGTGTAGTAACAAATCTATTATGTAGTACTAAATATGTTTTCCCGACTGATCAGATTATCAATACGATTTATCAAAAAATAATTAGTTATAAAAGTTGATAGAAAAGTACTTCAAGAATTTTAAACATCATTTTTTATGTAACAAAAATATCTAAAAATTCTATTTTTCATAAAAAAAGAAAAGTATATAGCAATAGAATATGAAGCTTCTTGAAAAATATCGATCAAATCAAAACTGAGCAGAAAATAAAAGAATAACAAGTACAAAAGAAACGTAAACAAATTGCATAGAAAAACGTGTGTAAACTAAGTTGAGTCTATTAATAACTAACATTTACCTATTTGACTTATGTCGAGCTTATATAAATAGATATAACTCGAATGTTAGATTGGTTCATGAATTTTTCAATATTATCCTCAGTTATTAAATATTCTGTTGTAGGGCAATGTGTGGAATGGATCCTTGATAGGGCTTTTACGGGAAGTCGTTTCGTGACTTTCGTCCCCGTCATTCTATCAAGCGCGAACTTTGACATCAATTAAGAAGTTGATGAGCGTTGAACCATTGACAAAATGTGATGCAATCAATCATAAATGGTTTTGTGATATTAAAATGTTATTATTACTGAAATAAATATTATTATTTGTACTTCTTCTGTGTCGTAAAGATAGATTTTTTTGACATTCCACATATATTAAAGATAATACATTAAATCACTATAATAAATATATTAATTTCTGTAATTTTCAATTTTCAATATTTTTTTACCAATTGTAATCCAATAAAGATAATTATATTTTTAAAATTTACAATATTTTCATAGAAACCACAAAAGTCTATTTTTATGAAACATTTTTTTTCTAAAACATGTATTATAATGTTCATTTTGGCTATGGGCATGGCATTCCAACTACCCCGAATGATTGGTAGGCTTGGGAGGCTGAGATTTATTATATGGAATTTAGATCTGATTTGAGATCCGCTCTAAAAATAGAATATCTTTTAGGTCTGAATATCCGGATCCGTTTTTAAAAATATATTAAATTTTTAATTTTGTTAATGATTATATTTAATATATTAATATCTATAGATAAAATAAGTATTTTAATATTATATTTTAATTTTAATAATATCATATTTGATATATATATTTTGTATAAATATTTAATTTATGTATTATTTTTTGAATTTTTGTATTTTAAAATATTTTTGTATTTTTTAAATTATTTTTACGGATTAGAATCTGAATCCGGATATCAACGAATTCACAATATCTAAACGGATATCAAAGACCCATATATCCATAAGGTACAAATCCGAATCTAGATACTAAAATCATGGATATGACAAATCTAAATACTAAAATCACGAATATGGTGAATCGAAATACTAAAATCATAGATTTAGATCCGAATACTCTAAATTTCCCATATATCAGAATCCGTCACAACTCTAGTGACTGCATCGAATACGACTACCCAGAAAGCTAATAAGTAATTCCAGTGAAGATTGACATAAAGAGTACTCGAACGTAAGTGTTAAACCTAGATTATGGGGCCTGAAATATATTTATAATATTAGGACTTCAAAGGTTTATAAACTATACCGTACCGCAGTTTACTGAGGATAATCTGTGCATAATTTTGAATCTAGTATTAGAAATGAATTGCTCGCTAGAGTATAGGCCAAATAAGTAATCGATACCTTAAATTATTATTAGGTGACATGTATATTGTACAGATAATGTATTCACATACGTAGGTGTAGAGTGTTAAGTATAGGAGACTTGTATATATAGTTGACCTTGTACTCATTTTACTTTAATGAAGAATATCTTCCATCTTTCCTAATATGGTATCAGAGCTGTTGAGCTGAGCTCAACGATTCTTCATTCATCTTCATCTTCTCCGATTCGCATTCTTCTTTTTCAAGTGATCTTCATCAACGATCGTCTTCATCAACCTCATCTCGATCCCTAGGGATCTCATCAAGCTCATCTAATCGTTTCCGCATCCGATCTCTATCAATTTCTTCTTCAATTATGGGAAAGAGGAAGTGTAATTCGAAATATCGCGTCACTACTCCGGAAAATCAAACTCCAAAACCTCGCGATGAATCGCCTCAACATTCCTCTCGTCCTGAAGCTTCAGGATCTTCCGATCGTGTCATTTCTTCTGCAAATCCACTTCTCCGAGATCCGATTCGATCTTCAATTCCTTTTGAGGTATCGATTTCTCCGGATAATGTTCATAGTCCATATCATCTTCACAGTTCAGATCATCCTGGTTTAATGTTGACATCGGAACAGTTAGATGGATCGAACTATGGTATATGGATCATTGCTATGACAACTAGTCTAGAAGCGAAGAAGAAACTTGGATTTATCGATGGATCTATTGTCACACCAGCTGAATCTGATACTTATTATCGAATTTGGTGTCATTGCAATAGTATGGTCAAATCTTGGTTGCTTAACAGCGTTTCAAAGAAGATTTATACCAGTGTTCTGTACTTCAAATCTGCTGCTGATATCTGGAAGGATCTTCATACAAGGTTTCATAAATCGAATTTACCAAGACTGTATAAACTTCGTCATCAACTGCTTTCTCTTCGACAAGGAAGCATGGATCTCTCCTCTTACCACACACAGACTCAGTCTTTATGGGAAGAGTTGAACAGCTTACAAGTACCTGCTCAAACTGTCGAAGGTCTAATGATGCAGAATGAAAGCAATAGAGTCATTGACTTTCTCATGGGGCTCAATGATAGTTACGATCATATTCGCAGTCAAATCCTCATGAAGAAGGCTCTTTCGTCTCTTTTTGAAGTATACAACATACTAGATCAAGAGGATAGTCAACGATCTGCAAGAACACCTTCACACACTGGAATTGATCCATCCACTTTCCAAGTTTCACATGGACCTCCATACAAGTCTCGTCCCATTTGCACTCACTGCAATGGAGTTGGCCATACTGTTGATAGATGCTACAAGATCCACGGATATCCTCCTGGATTGAAGAATAAAGGAAAACTCTATGCTCCCAAGAAGAATATATCAACATCAGCAAACTCAGCTTGTATTGGAGAGACTTTATCAAATTCAGCAGGAATCTCTGCTGAAAAGTCCATTGTTTCATCTCCAGCTCCATGTTCTCTCACTCAGGAACAAATGCAACAGTTCATTGCCTACTTTAGTTCTCAACTTCATGACCAGAGCAATACATCAACCACAGATGGACTTCTTCCTTCGCCTTCAGCTGTACCATCGGCTTGCAAAGCGTCTGGTACTTTCCTTCCTCTTTACACTGTTCTCTATTGTGATAGTACTGCCGCCTTACATATCGCTAAGAATCCCGTGTTCCACGAACGAACCAAACACATAGAGAGAGATTGTCACTCTGTCCGGGAAAAGATTGAATCTGGTGAATTGAAGACTTTACATGTTCGTTCTGAGAATCAACTCGCTGATCCTTTCACCAAGGCCTTGTACCCAAGTTTGTTCATGCGTCTTATATCCAAGATGGGACTAATTAACATTTTGTCGCCATCTTGAGGGGGACTATTAAGTGACATGTATATTGTACAGATAATGTATTCACATACGTAGGTGTAGAGTGTTAAGTATAGGAGACTTGTATATATAGTTGACCTTGTACTCATTTTACTTTAATGAAGAATATCTTCCATCTTTCCTAATAATTATCAATTCAATTAGTCGCTTTCCATACACGACAAAGTGGCTAATAAATGGACGCAAGTTATACAAGGACTACGTGGTTGATTTGGTCACTAATAACAATGTCGGAAGCAGAACGACAAAATAGTTTGTCCTTGTGGGGTTTATTGTTTTCTTTCTCCGCTTGTAGTTTGGTATGTATACTAAAGTTTTAACAAAGTTTGAATATTGGCCCGTTTCGTTTGATATAATAATGCGACTAAAAAAACAAAAAAAACAATGATGCGTCTATCTTCGTAAGTGGTACCTCATTAGTCCGGACCACAAATACTAGGGGAATTAATACAGATTGCATTTAAGAATTAATACCTATACCTAAAATAAATGTTCTATTTATATATATGTAACTTTTGATTAATAAGTTTGATACCTTTTATAAATAAACTTAAAATTTATAAACAATTGAAAATATTATACTTCTAAGTTTTCATCTAAACCGATCATGATATCAGCAAAATAGTTGTATAAATATACATATTTTAGACAGTGTAGAGCTATATATATCGTAGTCTTTTGTCGTTGGGGTGGGGGAGAGATCAATCTCTTCTTTTTATTGATTACTCTCAACTTTCTATCTAAGAATATATCAATCTTTATTAAGCAAAGTGTCTTAGAAAGTTGAGTTTTTTTTTTCGTTTATGCTTCAATGATTTTGTTCAGTTTCAGCATATTTGTAGCTTTCCACAATGGAAGGTGTTTCAAAAAAAAAGGATATGTTTCAAATCTCCAAAAGCTTCGATGGTTTTCACATCGGACTAATTGAATGAAGGCTTTGTAGTTTCATTGGTGGTTGGGAGAGAGATTGTTCAAGTGGATCCACGGGAGCATGAAGCTCATAACGACGAGGCGCTTTGTCTTCGGGGGCAGAGATTCCGGTGAAACTTACGGGGGAGCTGCATTTGGTGTTGGTCGGTGGATGCTCCTCTGCATGAAGGAAGCATGTCCTGACACGTGTTTTTGCTCGGAGAAACAAGTTTTAAGTTGATGCACTCAAAGTTAGACTTTAAATTTTACTATTCAGTATTGTAAACGTTTTGAGCCTTGCTATGTTTTAGCATGTATCCACTTGTATTCTTTAGGACTTGAAATGAATGAATTCGGTTGACAAAACAAACTATATCTTTTTATTCATTTTCTTTTATTTATGATTTAAAATAAAAGATGTGATTTAGGTTTTATTACGTAATGTATTTCCTAACTGGATCTTTTATTCTTATTTTATATTTTGTCTTTTTATAGTATTATTCTAAGAAAAAAAGAAGAAGAGGACGTGATAAAGATCTCGACTACTAGCTATGATAATGATTTTCATTTTTTTTGATATATATTTGTTCTTATTTGGTTTTGCTATTCTCAAAAAGAAAAGAAGACATTCAAACCAAAAGGAGATGTTGACGTGATTTGTGTTATTTGCCGAGCCGTGCCGAACGTTGATGATTGTCCGAAGTCAATCATAAAAAAAAATTCAATAAAAATGACAAGACAAGAAAAAATAAATATATAAAAATTAAACTAAGAAACAAATTAACAATTATATAACCATATTTTTTTTAATATTAATTAAGTTCTCACCTATAAGTTTTATAACTAAATTTTAGATAAAATAATTAAATTACTAAGTGTTTTTATGCAATGATCAAATAAAATTTAAAATATATATATATATTTTTAAAATGCATTCAAAACTATAACCATTAACCAATCTAATTATTCTAATTCTTTAATTATCAACAATTGTCTGTAATTTTGTTACTTAGGCAACCCTGTTTTCATTATAATTCCATGTTTTCTTATTTTAGTTATCACAGTTCTTTGTTTTTATAAATATCCTATGCCTTTGTTAATAATAAATGATGTTCTTGTTCTTGAAAAAAAAATATTGTCCGAAGCGAGTATTTCTTCTTTTTTTTTTTCTATTTAGGCACGGCACTAATTATTTGGATTGTGGTATGGTGTTTTGCTTTATCGAAATAATTAACAAAAGTTGTCTTCATGTATCTATTTATTGATAGTGATGACGAAGATGTTAAAGTTGATGACTCTAATTAGTGAGTATATATGGATACGACAACGTGATAATATGATGTTGTTGCCGACTATGAGCATGAACCAATTGACGGATTAATTCGTTCAGTTTACATGGTGGTATCAAACGATGAAGATTTATAATTACTACATTATTTTTACTGAATCCATGATTAGCGAAGTATAAACGCTACTAACGACACTATAATTGAGTATAAATACCAGGAGAAATGATTTGGTAATTGTCTAAATTCATAGTGTTACTACGTACTTCCCTTCCTCCGTCTCATTATGATATATGTTTAAAAAAATTGTTTTATAATAATAGATTCTTTGTTTTATCTTCTCCGGTGATATCTTCAACTTTTTGGCATACTTCGATTTTCGTTTGATTTGTACTCAGCTACAATCTCTTCCACATTTCTCCGACGCCTATGTACAGACAATAATACTTCTCTGGATATTAACGGTAGAAAAACTCTATCTATTCAGAAAGAAGATCCTATGTGGGACCGCTATACAAAGCGCCAAACTCTTCTGAATCTCTTCCAAACGATTGAGCTTAATCCATCTTCATCTTCAACCTTTTTAACAGGAAAGCATCACCTTTGCTGATTCTCGAGCAAAATTAAACTTTAATGGGTGAACTGATTTCCAAGAAGAGGAATGAGAGCATCTCCTTTAAAATAGATTACCCATCAAAAGAAGATTGGGATTTAGATTAAGCACGCCAAAAAAGATAATAAAAACAGATCCGGATGTAACTGGAATCAAACTCCACAACGGAAGAGGGTTAAGTTGCCACCCGCGAACACATAATCCGACATGCAAAATACAAAAGTCGATCTAGTAGATCCAAGTTTTATTTCACAAACAAAAAATATACATATCCAAGTGATTTAAGATGTATTATAAAACTATTATCAGATGACAAAAAATAAGGATTGATGGCCGACGGTATTAATCCGCCGGCTACCGAAACTAAACACACGATTAGAAAAAATCTAGTGAGACGTTGGAGAAAATGACACTAGAGAGACAATTGGTTTTCACCAAAAGCCCATATTATCTTGTCCTAATTTTAAATTACTTTATATATTTATGGTTTTTGAATCTGAGGATATTGTATCTAGACCTAAATTATCTTGTCATGAATTTGTCGTAAATTTATGGTCCGAGAGTGGTCTGAAAGACTGAAAATCACTGGAGTATGCCACCGTAGTCGCAGGAAGATTGCTTCGAACGCCGCCATGACAAATACAAAACAATAACCGAACCTGCCAAATGGTATGATCTTGTTCGCTTATTTTTTCTCTGTCCATAATTGGAAGAAAACATTTTTATTTGGTGTAGCCAGAGTACGAAGTGTAATGTTCGTCGAGCATATCGTAAATGAGGATGATGAAATTAAGGGGGTGTTATTCATTAAGTGATTTTAAATCAATTAATAATGTTTTATAATCTATCACATTTTAAAATTTTAAGATAGTTTAACTTGATGGATTCTAAAATCTCTGCGTTGGATTTTGAGTTCAGTTATTTATTCATGGAATTCCATAAGAAATGATTTGAAATCAATCCAAAATACAAAGGATTTTAAAATCTTTAAAAATTGAATAACACTTGATTTAGAAAACAGAATTTAAATCACTCATTGAATAACACCAGATTTTAAAATAAAATTTATAATCATCGTTCGAATAACAGTGGATTGTGTTTGGATTTAAACTCTATTAAAATACATCATTGAATAACACCACCTAAGTTTTAGTATAAATATTCATATTGATTGTGATATTCGACTACGAATGTTTATCTATAAGTTTAGTAACAAATCTATTGATAACATCAATTATTGTTATTTCTTTTTATTTGATAATTAATGAGAATGTATTCCGAATATACCTTTAAATCTTCTAACAATTAGTAGCATTTATGTGATTCTCGATCCAATAATCTATACCAATTAGCTTGAAATATGGAATGTAATTTTGGAAAAAATGGCCATCTGAAATATACTTTACAAATCTATGTAGAAAATTAATTTTTAAACCTCGCCAAGATATTAAGAAAATAATATTAATAACAACCAATAACTTGTTCCTACTAAATATGGTTGTATCATAATTAACACTTTATGAACGATGGTGCTATGTTCACTCACGGATATATCTTTTTTTTTCTGGTAAAATAGGTATATATATATATATATATTATTTACTCTTGTTTACAGTCAATTTTAATACTTACTCAAGTTTAAATAAGTCTAACCACCTGTTTAAATGATGTAAAAAGAACAGCAGTGTAAATAATTCGACCCAATTGGTTAATAAACTTTACACTTGACACTTATTAAATTTTGTATGATATAGTACAATGCATATATAAAGTAAAACAGGGACTAACCGTAGAATGTCTAATTGTGTAATCGTACATATAGCACTATACTAGTCTAAGCTAATACTCAATCTTTAAACCAACCGTAAGAGAAAGTAATATGTATGTCTAAAACAATCCTAGACCAATCTTACAAATAATCACTAAATATTAGGAAGTTCCTAATAATGAATTTGTGTGGGTATAAACTTATAAGAGAAGGTGTAATTAATTTAAAATCTTAGAAAAAAAGTTAAAACCAAAATAATGTTTTAATAAGAGAAATTATGAGATTTCTGAATTATGCCGTAACTTTTAATATATTTTTGTGGCTATTTAGAAAAGTTGATATTTATCCATATTTTATACATGTCAAATACTTTTTTTACATGTAAAATACTTGATAAACAAATTAGACACTTTATATAAGCTAGCATCTCAACATAATATCATCCAAAAGAATGAGTTTACATTTATTTAAAGAGCAATAATAGTTTACACAGAAGAAAAAGTCAAATACTATTAGTTTGCAAAGAAAAAGTAAAATATTTGAGACCTAATGAATGGCATCCACTCGGGTCACTGTTAGGTCTTAGATAAACTTTGATGGGATTTTTTGTTGGTTGGCGTCAATAATTTTGAAAGGTTTTTTTTTTAATACTGAAGTTTTGCGAGGTGGTTTTCAGTTGACCCTGTGTCTGCTTTAAAGATAAGTATTCGCTACTATTTTGGAGCTTCTTGTGGTATTCTCTTTGCCATTTGCTGCCTTTGTTACCGATTCTTTTCTTTTTTTGTCAAGGAGTGATTACCGATTCTTTAACGGTAGTTTATCCTTTTCAATATTTTTTTTGTTTATCAATTTGGAGCTAGTTGCTTTTGCATGTATATCCTCCAATTTGGAGCTAGTTGCTTTTGCATCTGCTTTCAGTATGAACACTTGGTCAAAAAAATAACTGAAACAATTAAATAAACTTTTGTTTCTATCAACAAATTGTGAAATGTTTTTCTAAAAAAAGAAGGTGAAATGTAGCTTTCAACCGGTGAATATATGGTGGTGCAGTGGTTGGCTAAAACAATAAAAGGTCACATGATAGCTTAAGTTTTTGTCTATATCAGGATGGGTGAAAATAAGTGAAGACTCTAGGGAGAAAAAAAATAATACTAAGAATTTCTTTTCATATACAAGTAAAAATGAAAAGAATATAAGAAGAGTTTCTTTTCTTATATAACCTTTTTCACATACAACTAAAAAGTTATGCTCCAAGAAAGCTTTCTTTCTCTACAAATTTAGAGCATCTCCAAGAAAGAACTTCAGTTTTGGTGTGAAAATTCTCAAAATGAGAATTTGAGTTAGTTATTCCAAAAAACCTCAAATCTATCTTTTATTTTTATGTTATTTGCATTTTAACCCCCAACTTAATGTAAACTAATTCTAATCACTAAACTTTATATAGATAAATAATACATACACATTAAAATTATTAAACACGATATTTATAAATACAATTTATTTTAACACAAATATATAACATAATAATAAAAAAAACACATTAATTCATAAATATTTAAACTATAAATTATCACTATTGTTATTTCCAATGTTGTCATATATGATCAATCAACCCACTTCGAAGTAAGAAATGAATCTCTTAGTTTTTGATTTAAAGATTACGAGTTAAAAACTCTTGATCAATAGATTTTTTTTATATCAACCGTTGGATTGAAATTTTTGTTATTATCCTATATATATATGTAAAATATCCATAGATAATATAGAAAAAAAATCAATTCATGGCCATTCATTTGGATTCTTATCCACTAATAATTGTGTATAAATAATAGATTCAAACCAATGAAAAGAATCACATTTCAATTAGTATCTTTCTCTTCTTAAAAATATGGAGAAAAATGTAGCTAAGGATATTTGGATTTTAATTACTAATATCAGTGTATGAATTCTTATTTGTCTAATATGTATATGTATGATTTTCATTCTAAAATATTTTTGCTTGTTCTTTTAATCTTTAATTTTTGATATATTGTTCAATGTAATATAATTGTTATTTCAAATAATAATTCTATTTAAACAATGTTATTTTATATTAGTTTTATTTTATTAAAATATATATATATCATGTATTAATTATGTGTGTATATATATAATATTTGAATACTTAAGTGAAATATAGTTATTTTAAAGTGATAATAAAATTAATATAAGTACAATTATATGTAAGTTACAAAATTATAAAGACTAAACTGAAAAGTAAATAGTGTTTTGAAGAGATGAACAATAAACCTTCAAATTTGAGGTTTCATTATTTATGTCTTCAAAATTTGAAGATTTAAAGATCTCTTGAAAATCCAAAAGCTTCAAATTTTGAGGATTTGAAGACCTTTTGGAGGTGCTCTTACGCTCCAACTTCTTTTCTTAGAAGATTTGAACAAAAAGAAAACAAATGCTGATATCTTACTAATTTTAAATTGCCTAATATAGTTTCACATCTGATTTGGACTGAATATTCACTTTTTTATTTGTATTTATGAGTTGCAACATAATCCATATTCGTAAGAATTTAGGGAGTAGCATGAACTTCAGTTACTATAAGTTTTTTTTTTTTTGAATTCTTCGACCATGTCTTGTTCTGGATCAAATTGCTAAGTGAGAACAACTCAAAAGCAGGCCCACCACTCTTAATTAAACAGCAATTTCACGCCATCGTATAACTTCCATTTAAGTAGAAAAGGAGAGTTCACTAAAACAAAATTTAATGTAACTAGACGAAATACAGATTCTGTGGTTCTTTTGACGTAAGATGTTCTTTGTCTTCTTACCACGAGTCACAAGATGATCATGTTTGATGAAAACATACATAACAAAGATAACAACAAAATTCAGAAAAGGTAAAGACATATCTTGAACCCTAACTGACCACGAGTCACGAGATGATCATGGTTGATGAAAACATAAATAATAAAGATTAGAACAATTTTGGAAAAGGTAACACACAGATTTTGAACCCTAACTAATTCTCAACTCATGAGTTTCGAACTTTTTTTAAACCTGGCTTTCGATGATTTCTTTATTAGTATTTTATTTGTTGCATGCATGTGTTATATTCAGTTAAAGGAATAATTTAAAAGAAATATTTTATGGTAATCATAAAAAAATTTATCACAAAAATTGCTAAAATACATACTAATATTTATTATAAATAGTTATATATACAAACAAATACAATGTATTATTCATTTCTATGATATATACCTAATAAGAATAACTTATGTAATTTATAAATTTTAAAAAAATAATCAACATATAATACATATATCCAATCAATCATATAACACATCAGTAAGTAATATGGAGGATGATTAATACATTTATCGTTGGATTCGTGGCTAAAACGATGAAGAACTTTTCATTATTAGTTTATGACTTAATACTAGCAATCACATTGACAAAAGAGTATGGTATGGACATGTCACATGTTCAGTTTAATCAACTAAAAGAAATGAAAAGTGTAAACGATAAGAGTTTGATTAATAAGATCGCAAATAATTGAGGCAAAATAAAAGGAAAGAAAAGACAAAACAAAGAGGTACCACATGCAGATTTTGGTGGTTTAGTTCGTCGGTCTCCATCGTCGGCCATTCACTATCTAATCCAGCAACAGACTCGTCGAGTACGGTCTTAATCTGACCACTATCGTTTGGTTCATATAAGGCCACTTGTCAATCTGAATAGACAAGATAGTTGGACCGGGTGCAATGAGTGTAAACGTGTCGCACAAGTGAAAGTGAACTGCGACATGTCTTATGTGCTTACCCATGCGGAGATGTTGATGTAGCCCCCACTACATTTTTCAATATAGTCTATTGTTTGAATCGTCCTTATATTAGAGAATACACCTGATCAGTAGAGGAGCTACCTACATTTAGTTAATTACCTCTCTTTTTTTTCAGAAAATATAATTGGATATAAAATATTAACTAAGGCATATAAAGTTTAGAACGCACCACACAACGTCGGCACCTAAAGTGATTGAAGTCTTTTGGATGGATGGTCGATATAAGTCTCAACTTTTAGGCAAGTAAAGTCGAACTCATCAAAATTATAATAAGAAATACAAATATATTAGTTACTGTGTTCATGATTAGACGTGGAATAATGCAAACAGTACTCTTCACATCTTATATATATTATATACTCACACATGCTCCTCATCATCATCCTCGATCTTCCAGTCATAACACAAGGCAATAAGAGTTCTTGAAACATAGAGTAACCTTACCAAAATGTTTTAGTTTTTAACTAGTAGTTGCATACGGATAACTATACATTGCATAAACTTAAGCGTCTATACATTTACTTTTAGTTTTTTTTTCTTTTGACCAAAAGGCTTTCAACATTGAGATAACTATGGGCAAAGGTCGGAGATTAACGATTAGTCGGAGCGAGCGGTTTCTAGGGGATCATCATCAGTCCGGTGACCGCCACGTGGATGGAGAAACCGCCGTCGAGCTGGAGCTCATGGAAGAAGACGTCTGGTCGGTGATGGAGGCTCATGAACCTACAGAAGAAAACGTGTGGACCACACACTCCCTTCAAACTAGCGGCGGCCAACGGAGACGGAGCGGCGGTCGCCAGGGTGACCTGAATGATAACGGTGATGGACGGAGGAAGAAACACGTGGCGACTTCTTCGCCGGTGAAAGTGCCTGACTGGAGCAAGATCTTGAAGGTAGAGTCAATGCATAACAACAACAACAATGCTGTTGACATGGGGGACGGTGAGATGGTGCCGCCTCATGAATACGTGGCGCGTAGCCGTAACGGTGACGGTGGTTCATCGGTGTTTTCAGGCGTGGGAAGGACGTTAAAAGGAAGAGACATGAGACGGGTTAGAGACGCCGTGTGGAGCCAGACCGGGTTCGATGGTTAAGTTAGGTAATTAATTAAATTGGATCACTAATGTTAAGAGTTGTATATATAAATATGATTCATTCATAGACATGTAGTAATTAATTAAGCACTATAAAAAAATGTCATCATCATGTTAAAATAAATAAATTTAGATCGTATAAGTTACGGCTATTTTTAATTTGAAGTACATCGTAAGTCACCATTAACATTTGATCTTAATTTCATTGGTTATTGATATTTTAATTTTCATTTATTTATTTAAATTTTAAATAGGAAACTAATCCTAAAATTACCTAATCCAATTCATATTACCAAACAAGAAATTAAAATTTTTAAATATAAAAAAATTAACAGATTTTTTATTGAAAAAATTAAATATCATAGATTACTTTATAAATTTATAATATACATATAAATACATATTATATTATAAAAAATATATAAACGATTTTAAATATATTTTTATTAATAGTGGATATATAATCATAGATTGCAAAAAAAAAAACTAACTAACCTAAACCTAATAATATTTCTTATACCACTCATTATATATATATATACTAAAAATGTGTCAGTGAATACAAAACCGTCAAATATACAATAATAAAAAAATTCAGTCATTTTCAATGAATTTTTTTAACAGTATATTTGACTTCTCATTTTCAAAAAATAATTAAAATATTTTTATATTTAAAAGCATAAATTTATATTGTAAGTTGTTAAAAATAAATTTAACAAATGAAATTTTTTATCATACTGCAAAATTGAAAAAAATAGAACATTATATTAACATGAAACTAGAGTCAATATTTTATTAATATAATTACTGTAGTTTCAATTATAATAAATTATATGGTAGCCATTTAAAATAAAATTAATCAAAGAAAAAAATATTATAATATAAAAAGGGGTAACATTATATTATTTCTTATATTACTAAAAAAATTGCAGATTAATAAAGTATTAACTCTATTCATATATTTCATATAGCTTTGATTATAATAAATTCACTTGCTTATTTTGTTAATAAAAAAGGAGATATAAATAAAAAACACTAGTAAAAAATAAAACTTGTTTTTTTGTATTTTGGTTATTTTAAATTGTACTTCCTTAATTTTTATTTGTTTGATGAAATATATATGTTTCACATATTATTATACTGTGACCTAATGTTTTATGTATGTGTTTAAAACATGAATACAAATTAAGTAAAGAAGATAAAAAACGATAAATTCTAAAATTGATAGGTTGAAGAAAAATATAATGTAAGTTGAATGTAAAAGAAAATTACTTACAAAATAATAATATGTATATTTTGATGTAATAAACTTTTGCAATGAAAGATAATTGTTGATCTAACAAACCTTATACAAAAAAACATGTTAATTTATGTAATAAAATTATGAAATCTCCATCCGACTATCTATTCTATTAAACTGGATAATGACCTATTGATAAATGTTATGTCTAACTATTATTTCTTTTATTTAGTAATCCTCTTATAATTTAACTAATGTTAACCTCTACCTTAATTCCATGATTCTAGGGATTCGTTTCTCTCAATTAATCGACACTTCCATTTTAATTCCATAATTCTAAGAAACCACTTTTTTCAATTAGTTATTTATCGTATTTTGATCTTAACACTTAATAATAACATAGGCAAATATAATACATATATTAGTTCACAGTTTATGTCAGATTATTATTTAGATTAGTTTAATATTTATTAAATTAGACCACTAAAATAAAATCAAGTTGAAATAACAAATGATTAAATCAACAAAACCATAATGCGGGTCTGAATTATCTGAAATCCTTAAAAATAGTTTTATTTAAAAAAAATCATATAAACTAAATTTAATAAAACTATAGAAAAGTTTAAAAGAAAAAAATGAACTTTATCAATACATGAAAGGTTAAAATATAAAATATAAAATTAGTGTGAAATAAGTTTAACAACGGGTAAATAAAAAAAATTATAATACGTGTTAAAATTATTTGGAATCTTCAAAAATTAATCCTACTTAAAATAAAAAAAAGTCATATTAATAAATTTAAGATAAATTTCATAAAGGTCAAATACATAATTTATTTAAAATCCTAATTTTCATTATTTAAAATAATTTTTTCAACAAAAATATTAGTTCTCCACTTATTAAGCGCGAGTCAAAAATATACTCGCCCTCAGTATATATTAAAAGAGAAGCAATTTAAGTGATTTTTGCTAGTATGCCATTCATAAATGAAATTTTATGAAATCCCACTATATATCATCTTATATATTAATTGAGAAATCACCTAATTAAGTTTATATACATGTCATTCATAGGTGAGTTGTTGGATTAATTGTTATAATTTGATTACTCAATTATTTTTCAGCTTTGATTTATTTAATTCGATTCTAAAAAACCAAATAACCCTAAACCAAGTATATGAGTTGCCAAACAATATCATGAATAAAATATTTATTTAAATTTATCACAAATTTATTAGTAAACATATTCATAATAAAAACTTAACTTGAAGTATCCAATTTACAAAGAAGCGTTCAAATATTTTATATTTTTAATGATTTAAAATTTAGTCACATTATATCATTTTAAACACAAAGTAAAAATTTGTATATATTTAAAGATTTTTTTTATTATAGGAGATATAATCATATACATATATATCTTACATTAGTTTTTTAAAAATGATTGTGATTATTGTCAACAAATCATTCAAATTTCTAAAACTGAATTTTTCAATATCAATTTAACTTACAAAATAATAAAAAAATCATAAATTTTCTATTTAAAATACAAAATATCACCACAAATTTAAAATATACATTTATTAGAATATTTTTATGTTTTAAAAGTAACACAACATACTTTCCATATAAAATAAAACTTTTTCTTATCATAGTAAATACAAAAAATATTATTATGAATTTTTATTAAAAAGAAATGAATCTTACATGGAAAATGCTTATGAAAAATGATCATCCTCCTATATATTAATTGAGAATTCAATTAATTGATTTATACTGATGTGTCATTCATGGAAGACCTCTATAATTAATTGTTTTAATTTGATTAGTTGATGATATTTTTTTAAATTTAATTTAATTAAAAAGATAAACCAAAATGAACTTACATCAATAACCAAACAAAACATACTTAACAATAATAACTATAAAAAGATTTATTTATGGAATTAAGAAATTAATACTCAGATTTGTATCAGAAATTATTTTATGAATTTAAAATTAAGTAAAAAATACTTAAAAAAAATTTCCTTATACATTATGTATATAATAACAACAAAATACAGTTAGTGGTTATTAATTTTTATCATCTATGTATTATATATATAATAATTTTTTTAATGTATTTAAAAATATTTTTTAAGAAAAGACTTAAATCTTTTCCCTGCATGTTATATAGATAATAAAAATAAGATACAACTAGTGGTAATTAACTTTTTATTACTTATGTATTATATATGTACTAATATACAAAATTATAAATAATATACTTTAAAGTAAAAAATAAAGTTATTTTAGATAAGAAACATATTTAAGATATTTAATTAACAAATCTATAAATTCAATATTTACTGTAAAAATCGATAATTTTCACATTTTAAAAATACATTGTTTAAGAAGAAAAAGAGATTTTGTTTTGTATGTTAACATATAATAAAAATAAAATAATATTAGTAATTAATAATTTTCTTTAGTTGTGTATTGTATTGATAATTATATACAAAATGTATATATGCAATTTAATTTTAAAGTAAAATGTTAAACTAATTTAGATTTAAAAATAAATTGATATTTGTTTTTCCATCAACAAACCTAAAAAAATATATCAATCTTAAAAACGAATAAAATTATTTCATACATTTAAAAAAAAAAATTAAGCTTTTTTTAAAAAACTTTCTTTTGCATACTATATAGGTAACTCTAGCTTTGTTATATCAGATTAATTACTCTGCACTAATACACATATATAATATATACATAATATAATTTTTCATGAATTGTGATATCATATTCATATAGAATAATAAAAATCAAAAATATAAACATCAGACTAAGTGGATAGTAAATCTGATACAATTATATGAATATCACATATCAACATTAATGAATCATTTATTACTTATATATATAGTCTACTAGAACATAATAAAAATTAAATAATGTTTAAAAAACCATAAATATTGAATCATAAATTAGATTTATCAAAACTAAAAATTATATTAATGACCGGACAAGCATGCGGACAGTCCATCTAGTTATAAAATTAATTCAACGGTCTCTCTCAAAACCGTTAATTACGGCGGAACATTAACAAAACGAATAAAGAAAAAAGAAATATCTTCTTCACAAATCTTCAAACCACATAGCCCCGATCTTGCTTCTTCTTCTTCTTCCTTTTAACCTAGAACACAAGCAATTCTCAAAATAAATAAAAAAACCCTAATATGGGTTGCTTTAGCAGCAAGCATCGAAGAACAGAGAGTGACGTCATCAATGGCAGCACACAGAGCTCAATTCCGACAAATCAATCACAAACTCATCTCTCCCGTGACGTCATCAATGGAAACGAACAGAGGTCAACTCCGACAAATCAATCACAAACTCATGTCTCTCGTGACGTCATCAACGGAAACGAACCGAGGTCAACTCCGACAAACCAATCACAAGAATCCAAACCCGTTAATCAGAAACAGACACATCCTCAAATTCCGACAACGACCCAGAATCATCATCATCATCATCAAGAACAACAACAAGAACCAAAACCCGTTAATCAGCTAATCGAAGAGAAGCAGGTTCTAACAACACCATCGAAACCCATCGCTCTCCGAGAAACAGAGACGATTCTAGGCAAACCCTTCGAACAAATCAAGAAACTTTACACGTTAGGTCACGAGATAGGTCGAGGTCAATTCGGCATAACCTACACCTGCAAGGAGAACGCAACGGGGAACACGTACGCGTGCAAGTCCATACTCAAGAGGAAGCTAACGAGAAAGCAAGACAGAGACGACGTGAAGAAAGAGATTCAGATCATGCAGCATCTGTCTGGACAACAAAACATCGTCGAGATCAGAGGCGCTTACGAGGATAGACAATCGATACATCTTGTGATGGAGCTCTGTGGTGGGGGTGAGTTGTTCGATAGGATCATAGCTCAGGGACATTACTCTGAGAGAGCAGCTGCTGGCGTTATTAGATCGATACTGAACGTTGTGCAGATTTGCCATTTCATGGGTGTGATGCATCGTGATCTCAAGCCTGAGAACTTCTTGCTTGGTAGTAAAGATGAGGATGCTATGCTTAAAGCTACTGACTTTGGATTGTCTGTGTTCATCGAAGAAGGTAAGATGCGTAAAATTTGTTTTAGATATCTTAAGATTCTGATGAATGTTTGAGAAATGTTGTGGATATAGAATAGACTATAACTTAAAAGAGTATTATCTCAGTTTGTTATAGTACATTCAAGTTATGCAATTTTAGTTAGTTGATAATGTTGTTGTGTTCGTATCCTTGATGTGTATGTTTCTAAACCGGAAAGATAATCTACAGGGAAAGTGTACAGAGACATAGTAGGGAGTGCTTACTATGTTGCTCCTGAAGTATTAAGACGAAGTTATGGCAAAGAAATAGATATTTGGAGTGCAGGGATTATTCTATACATTTTGCTTTGTGGTGTGCCTCCTTTTTGGGCAGGTGATTATAAAAGCTGAGAAGTTTCTTTTTGATTTGGTTTTTATCCATTTAGTTATGTAATTGTTTATGTTGTTACATTTTAGAAACTGAGAAGGGGATATTTGAGGAGGTTATAAAAGGAGAAATTGATTTTGAGAGCCAACCATGGCCATCTATATCTGAGAGTGCTAAAGACCTTGTGAGAAAGATGCTCACACAGGACCCTAAGAAACGAATCTCTGCATCACAAGCTCTTGGTAATGACCACACAAATCTCTTTCAAGATTAGTCTACTAAACAGAACATTTGTGTGGTTGTGTGTTCAACATGCTTTGCAATGTTTTTGATGTATAGAACATCCTTGGATCAGAGGAGGAGAAGCGCCAGACAATCCTATTGATAGTGCTGTGTTGTCTCGGATGAAGCAATTCCGAGCAATGAATAAGCTTAAGAAGCTAGCACTAAAGGTAAAAAAAACTACAAACTTCTTCTCTTGTGGAAGTAAGCATTCTCTTTTGTTTTGTCTCATCATTGGTTTTGTTTGTTTTTTTTGCAGGTTATTGCAGAGAGTCTCTCGGAAGAGGAAATCAAAGGTCTTAAAACCATGTTTGCGAATATGGATACTGACAAAAGTGGAACAATCACTTACGAGGAACTCAAAACCGGGCTGGCTAGACTCGGTTCTAAACTCTCCGAAGCTGAAGTTAAACAACTCATGGAAGCTGTTAGTACTTCTATATTTCCATAGTCATTATTAAAATGATAGAATCTGAGCAGAGAAACCATTTTATATATATGTTTCAGGCTGATGTAGATGGTAATGGGACTATAGACTACATTGAGTTTATCTCAGCCACGATGCATAGATACAGATTGGACCGAGACGAGCACTTATTCAGAGCCTTCCAATACTTTGACAAAGACAACAGCGGGTAAGTTCATGGAGAAAATATAGACTTAGAATTTAGAACTATTCTAAGACACTGAGATGGGTTTGGTTACACAGGTTTATCACAATGGATGAGTTAGAGTCAGCCATGAAAGAGTATGGCATGGGAGATGAAGCTAGCATCAAAGAAGTTATAGCAGAAGTAGATACAGATAATGTAAGTTTTCATTAACATAATCAGATTACTGTCCCAGTTTATGAAATAAGAAGATAAACTCACTCTTTGTGCAGGATGGAAGAATAAACTATGAAGAGTTCTGTGCAATGATGAGAAGTGGTACTACACAGCAACAACAAGGGAAACTTCTCCCAGTCCAGGGAGGAACAGAACATTAGTTAGATAGCCTACATTTTTTACAGCCATGTTAAAGAGTTGCTGACATAAACCGGGGGATAACTCATGAAGCAAATAGCTGATTTTGAATGTGATCTTCATTAGCAGTTCGAACTAAACAAAGTTGTGGATAGATTTCAAGTTTTAACTTATTCACTGCTCTATAACAGAGGAACCACTAAGATTTCTTGTGGTGTACGTATACCTTTTATCAGTACCTTATCGAATTGAATGAAGGATGAAGAAGATGATCCAAAAAGAAAGACATTATTTTCTTTTGTGTAGATATATGATGAAAAATTGTTTGCTTGATATAGGAGGAACTGTTCTATGCACATATGGATGCATCAGTTAATTAAGTTAGACATCACACAAGCAAAATCTTACAAAAAATACAACATAGAGAATGAAGCCGCTTCTTGTATCTTTGTATCACTCAATTGCAGCTTAGTGATGCGGCAAAAGCAGGCGGGAATTTCCAGAGATTTTGACAGTTTGACATATGCAACCTATCAAGACGAGACCATGACCTGATTGATGAGGGAACATCTTCTATTGCAGTTCCATTGAGCATTAGAACTCGAAAGTTTGTGGAAATCTCAGGAAAGCTTTTCAGCAACGAGCAGTTAGTGAGATCAAATTTATCAAGAGATTTGATGTTGATGTGATCGGAACTATTAGGGACAAATGTGTCACATCAGTAGTTGGAAGAGATCCTTAGCAATATATAAAATAGATGTATCAATCCATTTATTGCCAATTGATTTTAAATTGGAAGTCCATCTAGCTTAACAAGAAGGGCCTTTAGCTTTGAGCAACCTTTCAAATACAACCTGGATAACTCATGAATGGTTTCCAATAGAGGAAGGTAGCTCCACCAAACTTGAACATTGATTGATGTGCAATTCCTTGAGAATACTAATATTTCCGATAGAGGAGGGGAGGTCCACAAGACTTGTGCATCCATTTAGATACAAATTTTCAAGAGTAATGATATTCCCAATAGAAAAGGGAGTTCTAATAGACTTGAGCATCCTTCAAGATCAAATACTTTGAGATCAATGGCATTACTAAAAAAGGAAGGAAGCTCTACAAGGCTTGCGCAACCACTAAAAGTAAAATGCTTGAGATTAGCAGCATTTCTAATAGAAGCAGGAAGTTCCACGAAACTTGAGCAATCTTTTAGATGCAATTCCCTGAGTTTCTTAGCATTACTAATAGAGGATGGGAGCTTGAAAAGATTTGTGCAACAAGTAAGATCTAGTTCCTCAAAATTAGTGGCATTTCCAATAGAAGACGGAAGCTCCAGTAGATTTGAGCAACCACTAATGTTCAACATTTTTAGATTAATGACTGTTGAGAGATTGGGAAGCTCTTCTATTTTTTTTGGAAAATTTTAAAAGCACGATTTCTAATCACCTAACAGGAAAACAAAGACAACATACAATAAGACGTTGATACACTTGATAGTTAGTAGTGAACTTATCAAAGAAAAACCACTTACAGAACGCACTTCAACGCCATTGAGATTTGTAACAAGTTAAAAACATTGTGGAAGATCAATTCAAGTTAAAATATCTTTCAATAATGCGAATAATACTGAAGCATATAAATTTTTTTAGAGAATTATACATCTTACTTACTTGGTTGTGTTCCCACAACTTCTCAAGGTTGCTAAAAGGCATGTTTAGTTCAACTAGGAACTCCAAATTAAAATTAGAAGGTAAACATGTCATCGGAACCAAAACGTGCTAGCAAATTATGCATCCATATATACCCCCAGCTGATGATAGAGACGAGTGACGTGAAGACCTTGTCTCACATCAAAGAAGTTGTTCTGCAAGATGCTCCTCCACTTTATCAACCCGTTCATAGTTCTGGTATTTTTTGACTCCATCAGTCCATCAATTCTCTCTAGCGTATATACCTTGTACTGAGTGATTTTTTTTTTATCTTTTCATGACCTATCCGTAAAACACCATCTTCTTGGTATAGGAGGCATGCTCGTCCCCTCTGCTTCCCTAGATGGACGACCCTCTGCTAATTAAAGCTTGTGCCTCAGCCCCAAGGAATGGTTCTGTTTGGACCAATTTGAGAATATCTCTAGTATCAATATCTAAATAGCTAAAAAGTTTCAATCCTTTCCAAATGTACCTTAAAATCATGAAAATTTACAAGAGAGGAAGTTAATTCATGCAAATGTCCTTTCCAAACGTTGACTTTATATATTAACTGAGACGTTAATCATATAAGAGAGGAAGTTTTCATCACCCAAAAATATGAAATCGGGGATTATCCTATACATCTTCCTTTGTGGTGTAGTCCTTCTTAAGCTAGTAATGAAACTGACAAATTGTTTGTGCCGTTCCTATTAATTTGGTCGGTTAAA